>JANAVB010007197.1:4032037-4179537 GCA_029216955.1 Iris pallida
GTTCAATATTATCTCTGCAATTGGTACTTAAGATATTTAGCAGTGAACTTCATCAAATCTAAACTCTGATATACTATTGCAGGGTTTAAATTATGTGGCTGCACTCTTGCTGCTAGTCATGAAAACGGAGGAGGATGCATTTTGGATGCTTGCAGTCCTACTGGAGAATGTGTTGGTGAATGATTGCTATACTGATAACCTCTCAGGCTGCCATGTAGAACAGAGAGTGTTCAAAGATTTGCTTGCAAAAAAATGCCCAAGGTTTACTTTCTTAGCTTTCATAAACTTGCACATTGCGTTTAATGTGGAGAAACTGAATGGTAAATCAAAATGCAGGATTGCAGCTCATCTGGATGCTATTGGGTTCGATGTATCGCTCGTAACTACAGAGTGGTTCTTATGCCTATTCTCTAAGAGCTTGCCTTCGGAAGTAGGTGAAATTTGTGCTAAATGATTTTTATTAAGATCAAACCAGACCTACAGTTTTGAAATTATTCATTTTACAATATTTTCTGTTGCTTTAGTTCATGAACCAACTCCTTCATGATTGATATATGCCATTCGCGTTTTCTTTCTAGACAACTCTACGTGTTTGGGATGTTCTCTTCAATGAGGGGGCGAAGGTCCTCTTTAACGTAGCTTTAGCAATATTTAAGGTAGATATATAAACTATGCCTTTTGAGACTTGCAAATGTGATGGAATTTTATTGCTAACTAAGAGAACATTATGTGCAGATGGAGGAAGAGGAGTTGCTAAGGGCTCATCAAATTGGTGATGTGATCGACATATTGCAAAACACCACCCATCACCTCTATGATCCTGATAATTTGTTGACTGTAAGCAGTATTGCTGTGACACTTCAGACTTTTGTTTCCTTGATGTAACTGACACTAGAACACTCGACCATCCCCCAATCAAATCACCATGGCATTATTACTAGTTTATATTCTGCTAGAGTTTTTCTATTATGGCACTCATCTGGAATTGATCATATTCATGTTATAAGGTTACACCATTTTTACTCCTGGACACTGTCGACAACGACAATCCTGGTATTTACCCGAGTAATTCTGACCTCCTGAGGTCCAGGATAAAGATTTTCTCACAATTCTTTTTCACTGAGCTTGTGACATTGTCAGATTTTGGTCCAAGTCAGAAAAGAGCATTTGTTTGAGCTCTATAAGTGAGCCAGATATATGATTAAACAAGATTTAAAAGTTAGGCAATCAAATGCTCTCATTTATTTGCTTTCTGTTTAAGGCTACGTGCTGAAGGCTAATATTTTCTTTTACGAGACAGGTTGCATTCGATAAGATTGGTTCAATGACTTCCAACACGATAACAAAGCAAAGGAAGAAGCAGGTACCAGCAGTTATGGCTGAGCTTGATCAGAGACTGAGACGGCTCAACTCTCTGAAGTTGAACGAAACCTAATCAGTGAGCCAGGAGTCTAAGCCAGAATCTTCCAGAACCAAGACACGATGTCGATGATGCCCTTCAAGAGAGATGCCTTCAGTTGCATCCACACAAGACAACGGCCGTAAAACCAAAAGACATGTTAACACTGCAACTAAGTATATGTTTCAATGTAGTAATGTGTTGATTTCGAACATTGGGTGGTTAATTTCAGGCCCTAATAGTTTTTCTTTCTTAGTTGATTTGTAAAACATTTTCTTCTAATTAATCATACATAAATCAATAGCTTGACACTGTCAGCAGAGAATCAATCATATTGTCCTTTTGCAGAAATTGCGAACTTGATAGTCGGATGTCAATGGCAGAAAGGGATGAGCTGTTAAGGTTCTAATTTTAGCTCACCTTCTCCCATCTAACTCCATCTGCTGACATTAAACCGATACATATGGACCGAGTCATTGACGACACTAATCGATGTTTGCAGACTTCTGAATGCTTTTATTTCATGTGATGGTTGACTATAATAGATAAGATCTTAAGTACATATGAATCTAAGATTTCTTCAGCATGCAGAAAATGAACACAAGTCAACTGCAGAGAAATTTTAGGATTTTAAGCAACTTTGCACATGCCTCGTACCACTTCTGTTGCTTGGTTGTACACTGGCACAGATAGTATCAAAATGTTAGAAGATGAACATGAATGGATGTTGAAGAGAGCATTATCCAGGCAGGGGACAAATGACTATAAAAATATTCTCCATGTTCTCAGTACATCTATAGTACATGAACACATTCTGATGATCCCCTGACTTGTGGATATCTTCAATTAAGCATAGGAGTTGTGCCGTTAGAAAATTAGGCTTTGCTTGGTTGGTGGGGAGTTGCACAGAAACCTTTTCTTTTTCACTATTTCATTTGTTTAATTTCTTTGTTACAAGAAAAAGGAAAAAAAAAGAAAAAGATATTTCTCTCCCAAGGGACTGGACAAAAATGTGAGACAAATTTATGGGGAATTCTCTGTAACTTAGTTACTTGGTAAGCACCAAGATTGCAGTCATGAACTATAGCTGATAATAGTTGATTCAGACAAATGCTGATTCCATTAAAAATTTACCAGCAAATTCAAATTTTAGTTTGAATTTTATATAATGATAACTATATTATTACGTTAATATTGATCAAAGAAAAACTAAAAAGAAATGTACACTTTACCTATTCATTATTATTAGGTTAATATTAATTAAAGGTAAACTGAAAAGAAATATATTTTGATTATGAACATCTTATTACTTCCAGTTTCTGATATCAGGTACTATATTTTGAGTATGTACACATCTTGTGCTCTTGTACTTCCAATTTATGACATCTGGTACTTTTATTTTCAGGGTCCTCTTATTTTGAAATTAATTTCTAATTCGAGCACAATTCATTTCCAGAAGATTCACCATAGTGCTATGAAAAGCCTTCCACGCGAAGTTGATGCATAAAGTTTACTGTTTTTACTTTATATTTCTCTGGACTAATAAGTGTTTAGACCATGGGTTTTTACCAACTTAGAGTTTAAGTCCTAACATGTCCAATTGAAGAGTTTGGACCATAAAAAAATTTTTATGAGAAAATTTGAGTCGCACCCCACTTTATTTGTCATATTTCAATGTGCACCCCAGTGCTTTATCATAATGTAAGTCAACTCCCACATTTTACGGATTCCGTCCAACATTGACGGTCAACTGGGTTGACCCAATTTTTTGGACCAAATTATCCTCATTTTTGTGTTTGTAGTAGCAGCTGGCGTAGGGAGGCAGGAGAGCACCGTGGGGGCGGGGGGAGCGTCGTGGGAGAGTGGAAGCATGGGGGAGGGGGGCAGCGCCGTGGGGGAGCGAGGGTGTTGGTGGTGATTGTGGTGTTGGTAATGGTGAAGGTGGTGGTGGTGGTGATGGTGACGTTGGTGTTAATGGTGAAGGTGGTGGTGGTGATGGTGAAGGTGTGGTGGTGATGTGGTTTTGGTGTTATTGAAGGTGGAGGTGGTGGTGGTGGTGAAGAAGGTGGTGGTGGTGGTGATGGCAGAGGGCTGAGCAAGATGGAGAGGGGGGGGAGCACGGCGGGGTAGGCAGGGGGCTGCTGGAAAGAAGATGGGGGTAATTTGGTCCAAAATATTGGATCAACCCAGTTGACCGTCAATATTGAACGAAATTCGTGAAATGTGGGAGATAACTTACATTATGGTAAAGCAGTAGGATGCACCTTGAAATATGACCAATAAAGTGGGATGCGACTCAAATTTTCTCTTTTTTTTTTTTTTTTTTCCATTATGCCATTGCTCCCAATGCCTAAGAATGAAATTTTTCTATATAAAATGGAGGGTATAATAGGAAAGATTGAAAAAAAAAAAAAATCCATGACCTAAACTTTCCAATTGAATATGATAAGACTCCAACTCTAAATTGATATATAATCCAGGATCTAAACTCTAATTAGCCCTATTTCTCCACCCACTCTTAACTGCTGCATCTATACACGTCAAAACCAAGCTCAAATATTTTTCTTTATTATCCTCAATTTGCACCACCTCCAGATTATCATGAATAATAAAATTATTCCTAATGTACTTCTACGTTGCCACTCCGTCTCCACAACGTTCTAATTTCAGCAAACAAATCCAATCAAGAAAAGAGCTAAGAATTTAAGCAGGGCTAGAAAATTTAGAAACATAATCCAATATTTCCTATTGGAATTAACTAGTTTCTGTATGCTTCTTCATACATGCGTAAGAATTAGAAACCTCCGTAGCATCCTTTAACTGGTGTCATTTCTCAATTTTCATAAGCCACCAGCTACTAGCCTACTTTTGTGCTGATAGAGTTACATTAAAAAAAAAAACATATGCTATGATGGCAAAATGTGAAATGTGAGAAGAGCAGCAATTCTGCTGCAAAAAGGAGCAATGTTTCACAAAGTGCATCTTCTCCGATGCTAATTACAGTGGCATCAGTCATTCGTGCGAACATGACTCCTACAAGAATGAGATTATTTGTAGTAAGCCAAATATGCCTCAAGAGAGTTACAAGAATCAAGAGTTTGTATTAAGCCCCCAAGAACCGATAACTCAAAGCAAGGGACCAAGCCATAAATATAACTGAACTTCAACAAGAGAACAAAATTTAACTGTTGAATAAATCTTCGCAAAATTCCAATTCATGTCCTTACTTACATTCCTTCTTTTGAATTAAAATTTAAAATTTAAAAAAAAAATACAAACTAAGGGTCTACATTATAAAAAGATACAAAAGGAAAAAGGGGTATTCCTATTGGTAATGTGAAGAAAATCAAATATTTTCTACCAATATATATAAGCCACTCTCCTATTCTCAATTGACTACTCATTGCCAGTTTCTACCTGTGATGACTCTGTAGAAATAGAAATATCATCTATGGTCAAGCCTGAGACGCTCTCAGCAACAGCACTCCCATCTTCTCCCACTGAGGGAGTTAATTGTGAAGCATCATCAGCAGAGAGCTCTGTAGGTTCAGAATTTTGCGCAGGTTCCCTTTGTAGGCTCCAATACATTATGCTGGCTGTCAAAGTGAGGATCATCTTCTGGTTTACCTGTCATAGAAATGGCTCCAAATAGGTAAGAATTGAAGATTGTGGCTAGGAAGTTAAATAAACGGGACCCTTGAATTTTGCAACATTTTAAGTTATGTTGGATTCTAATGAGCTATGTTGCACGGACACGGATTCGACTCGACACGTTTCAGACACGGATTCAGTATATATTTTGGTGTTTCTTAGTGAATTTGGAGTGTCTCTGTGTGACGGAAGACACGAAACATGGAATGAATTTTGGAGTGTCCATGCTTCTTAGCTAAAGAATAATATTTTAGGATCTCAGATTTCAAAAAAGTACGATATATAGCCCAAATATGTTGAGCTTCCCACATACTAAAAGACAACAAATTAAAAATTGGGGTCAATGTTTTAAATAAAAGGATTAATCGGTTAAGCAATATTATTTAATGGTAACCAACCATGACTTGAGCGCAAAATGGAAACCACTTAATATAGCATCAGGGGCTACTGAAATTTCTTTTCCTTGCGGTTCATTTGTAGGAACTATTTTGAGAGGATATGGGTTGATAAGAAAGAACCAAACACAACCTAATTTATGTTATTTGTTCGTTGATGAGAAAGAACCCTGAAGTTAATTTGTTTGGGACAAGCAAGTCTCCAGACAGGCACAGTTCACTTCTACCTTATCATACTTGTTCATTCTCTGCCATTGATTACATTTTACAGTGGATTAATTCCAATAAATAGTGATGAATTTTAATGTTTTCCATCTCTACTCTTTTAATTTGAATAGACGGACGTACTTAGATCTGCAATCTGACCTGATGTTGACAGAATTATGACTTAATCTGGATCTTGACATTATTGAGAGTGGGAACCGGTTAGAGACATTGTAAAACAACCCATGTATAGATGTTGTAGATGAAGAAAAACAGAAGTAGATCTTGTAGTCTAAAGTGTCGTTGTCTGGTACGGATGGCATGCATAGCATATGTATGTATATTATATACTCTAATGTAACAATCATACCTCCATAATGTCCTCTGGCAACAAGAAGATGGAACATCCGAGCTTCCTAGCAACACTGATTATATAAGTAGCATTCAACTTCTTGTCCTCATCTGCACTCAAATCAAGAAAGATGAATTGATACAGAAATCTTTTATTAATATAACTGAATAAAGGAAAAAGAACTATTGTGACAATTTGCTAGACTCCAAGCAAAGTAAAAGGTTTCAATTTGCAATGCAGCACACTAGAATCCCAAAAATAGAATAATTTGTAACCAGACCCGGAGAGCACTAAGCAATGTGCCAGACAGCACGAACAATAAAGCCTACCTTCTTCACCCTTTGTAACAAGTTTCCAGTTCACAACCCGAGGTTCCACAGCACTGAGCAGCTCTAGGAAAAATATCCCATTTGAAAGGTTTCTATCCTGATTGGGGAAGATGAACAAAAATACAAGTGAGACTTATAGCACTTCAATTTCAATGGGAAAATGGGGATAATGGGCAATATTACCTTAAAACTCTCCATTTGAGAAGTTTCTGCCCGACTTCTTGACTTTATTGTTAGCCCAATTCAAAATATCAGCATCTGTCATCTCTTTTCCTTGCGAGCGGAATCGCAAGTTCTTGAGAAGTTGAAGAATATTGGACCGCATCAACTGCCACAGAAAAGCTGCAAAAACAGAAAGAAAAAAAAAAGATAGACGAGAATCAGATCGTATGTCATTCAGGAATTGGGGGCCACTGATGAATTAGAAAATCAAAGCATGCCAATAAATTTTAATTCTGGAGTGATATTAAGAGGAACATTAATCTGCATACTAGTTTAAAATCGTATATGTCGCATCTCTCTTGACCCATTTTCCCTTTGTTCTGCATTTTGATTGAAAAACACCTTTCATTACCAATGATTTGTCAAAATTAGCATCAACCATGGAGAGATGTATACCAAAAACCAGTCAGCCAGAATGTCAAGGGCATGACAAAATTAACCCTACTCCGACCAAACTGAAGTAACTTTTGACTTCGAAGACAGTGGCTTTATAGAATTACCTAAAGTTACTTCTGAAAACTGAACTGTACCAATGGGAAAACTTGAAATCCGTAAACCATACATGTATACTCACGAATTACCTCCTAATACAACTCAATTGAATATGCAATTAAATACTACAGCTTACTATATGAATTTCTTGTTTAAAAATGCACCTAAAGCCATCACAAAGGTCAGTAATACTGCCATTGATACGCTTAAATTGTCCATTTTTTAAGGAGGTTGTCTCACAAGATCATAGGATGACATATTGATCTTAGGCATATAAACATATCATATAATGCATATTGTGCATTTGAGCAAAACATTACAAAATACTAGGAAATTACAAGGAACATAAGTAAATTAGTTAGAAAATTGTGAGTGCCAAAAGAAATTAGGTAAAGATAACATGTACCGTGAACTTACCGAGAATGAGCTTCTTATTTCCTTGAACAATGTCATTTCCAGCAACATTTACAAGTGAAAAGTTCAACTGTTTCCCAATCTTTATGACCTGGTTGCAATTTTCTACCTTCCTAAATGGCATCTTGATTGGAGGTTTTGATGCATGCTTCCAGTTAACTGACCCAGGAGATACTTTGTCAAGTACTTCTAGAAGAACCCATCTGCGAAATTTGTGTACAATATTTGGCAACAGTAGTATCTAGATTAGATAATTCTTAATTCATGTGAAATATGCTTACCCATTTTTGACATCCTCAAACAAATTATTAACATATGTAGCAATTCCAAGACTGTTAATCCATAGACGGAAGGCTCTTTCTTCTCTAGATACTAGTACATCATCAGCAACCTTCTCTGCAACAGAGATCTTTTTGCTATCCACAGACAGACCATTTCTGCAAAACATATGTAGTAGGTAAGGACTCCTAATGTACACTGCTACCATACCAAATTGTACAAGCTCATAACTCGACTGGACAAATGTCTTACTTGTTAAAAAATACTTGTTTAAGTTGATAAAGGATGAATGTGTTCCAATGGTAGAAAGCAACATAAGGGACTATTATCGTTGAGTATTCAAGAACAGAAAAAATCTGTTATTAAGTGAACTGTTGCTGATACACCACTATCTAGAAGCTAAAGATAATAACCCAACTCAAAATTTAAGTGACTTTCAAAATAATTCTAAGGAACTTGTTTTCTCATGATCGTTATCCATATTGGTCTTGAATTGGGGGTGTGTAACTTGACCTAGCTCCTCAATTTGCCTGGATAAAATAGCATTCTTCATATTGTGAATGATGAATAAATTACTTGCAATCCAAAATTTACCTGACAAAACCTCAAATATTACCTCCATGTATGATAGATAGCATCATTTATGATTACGAGACTCAAAAGAAGAACAAAAATTGAAAAGTTGTGAACTTCGGTTTATGTGTTACTTTCTTTAGATAAAATATGCAATCAAAAAGGTAAGTTACATTTACAAATGAATCCAGCACCTTCTCTAATCAGTCTAAGCCTCGGTTATGGATCCTTCTTAAGCAGTCAATTTGGTTGACAAATTTCAAGGCTCTGTGCCACAGGATCAGATCGTGGCAAAATAAGAAACATAATGATGAATTACCCAAAGGTCATAAGATTATTGTCAAACAATTGGTTTCAATCAACTTTATATGTGGTAGTGACTGGAAATTATACGTGAATTTCGTGAACAAACTGGCATGGAACTCAATAGCAAATACTAATGTCTTTAAGAAGTATAATTTGGAGAAAGAAAAGGAAAGAAAAGAAAAGAAAAGAAAAGGCATCATGCTATCACCTATGCTGGAAGACTTGTGCAACAAATGCAAGATTCAGATTAGCAGATCCTTCAACAATGTCCTTCGGAGATAAATATCTTTTGCAATCCAATTTCTCAGCTTGTTCCAGTACCATTTTAGCCCTTTCAGTAGGATCCTTAGTATCCAGAGTGGCTGTAGTGCAGTGTTCGGGTGCAAGTGTATTAAGAAGAACTGCATAAGCCTCTCCATCCTGTAAGGATGAGTCTAGTTAAAGCAAGCCAAAAAAAAACTGATGCGGAAAGAAACACTGCAGAAAGTATATAAAAGAAACTGCATGAAGAAGAAAAAGATGCGGCAAGAAAGCAAAAGACAAAAGTTGCAGACTAACAGTGATATTAGTAGGCTAGAACAACTACCAAAGAATCTATAAGCCATTCTGCTAATATTCACATTCCCTAGTTATCATACGTCTCAGCAAAGCTTTTCAAATTGGTAAAGTTAATATGCATTTATGCAGATATTTTATTTTGAAAATATTGATGATATGTGCAAGTATATGAGTACAGACTAGCATGATCTTATATCTTTAAGATTCATATCAGCAAAGAATGCATGCCTGCATAAATTTGATAGAGTTCTTGCTTAATCTTAGCATGGACAGTAAGGTATGTCCCAAGTATTAAAGGTACTAGGATCTTTTTCTACTTTTGAAGTTTACCTTAACATCAGAAGAAAAATTGGTGACAGTTTTCTCGTAGCCTGCTTTCTTGAGGTGAAAATTCATCCATTTCAGTAACATCTTTTCTGGTGGTAAGCTCAAGAGCTCCTCCACATCCTGAATTACAAAACACCAAGACATCATACTGAGGTGAATACTATCCTAAATGACCATGTAAAACATAAGGATGAACAAGAAGCAAAGTCGTATTACTCTGCTGTCATCTACCAACTCCACCAACTGAGGTGTCTTCTTGAGGTTGAGATCAGCTAATAATTGTATCTGGTTACAAGATTATCAATGTTAAAAACTCAGCCGATCATTTAGCATGTAGAAATGCAGTACTGTAACGCCAAATGGATCCTTAAAAAGGAAAATATATGTTATGCTAAGGACAACACCTGAGCCAGTACTCTCAGCAGATATATTACAAACATTTGTCCCTAGGGACCATTTCCCTTTTTTTCTATGCTGAAGCATTTCGTCTGAAAATAGTACGCAAATAACAAGTTCCTGTGAATACCTTAATAATTTGAGAGATCAAACCAAGCAGCAGATGAGGCTGAAAAAGTTAAAAAGGAAAATGGTTTAGTGAGTTGAGCTTTCGGTAAAGAAATCAGTGATGAAATCAACAAAAAGATTCACTTAAAACTGAGACACAGGACGACTTCCCTAACAGAAAGTAAGTGCATGAAGGCTAGATCAATATACCAAGAGAATGTTGTTTTGAAGCATAAAGGTGCACAAAATGAACTAGTTTGAAGCTAAACCAATCATAACAAAACAATTTATTTTATAAATAGATAGAAATGTGTATTTCACATATAAAAGTATATCAAAACAATCCCGAGAATAATTGCAAACAGAGCAGACACCTGGAATAATTCAAGAATGCCATAGCAAGACTGCACTACAAAAAGAATAAATGTCAAAATTCTTATACTTACTCTCCCTTCAACCAAATCCTGTGTTCCAATATTAACCACCGTGCACCCAATAGCCTTTGCAGAGTTTAGGCAAAGAGTGTGATTCTCATTTCTTTCCCAGGGGTTGAGCACTTGTTTTGTGTTAATAGCTCTCTCGTCTATTGTTCCCGGCACCGCAACATTGATCAATTTACTAGATAAAAGAGAAGAAAAAAAATATCAAATGAAGAACAAGAGAAATAACCCAACGACTAACACCAACTCTGGTCCTTGAAAGATACAAATTCAATAATGTCTTACTCCAATAGTAATAGCATTGTCCCTAAAAAGTAATGGTAATATTTCTGGTTCAACGTGCTAATTGGCACACAATAACAGTCACTTAAGTGCAACTTCTTATTTTATACTACTTTTTTATTGAATCTAAAACATCAACTAAAAACTACTCATCAGAACGGCAAAGAGATCCCATCAAGGGTCAAACTATACACCAACAAATTCCATCTTTTTCAAGGTTACACATGTCAGATAAAATTACAAACATGGGTAACATCTTCATAATACACTTAGCGATACTAATATAGCAATTGACATCTATATACTTAATCTATTAACCAGTACCCTTCGACTTATTATTTAAGCTTCTTTCATACAAAATAAAAATGCAAAAAATCTTAAGTAATAAGGTTATAGCACAAATTATATAAATTGACACCGATATAAAGTTTCAGCATCATTTCAAAGAACAAACCATAAGAGTACTCCGTCCTTGGCAAGGTTAAAGAGATCATTTGTAGCTGGATCCAGTGGCAAATACTTCTTCATAAATGGATCTTCGCCAAGATAACTATTGATGTGAGCCACATAAGAAGCCTTCTCAGAATCATTAATGGTGTGGAGAAGTGTGGTGGTAGTAGCCTTCAAGAATGACGAGGAGTGTTTGGAGTCACCTAATTTGGCTGCAGCCCGAGCTTGGAGATTCAAATATGCCTGTCCATTTCATGAGTTCCAAATGATCTGATACTAATATGATAATAAAAAAAAAAATCAATGATGAACAAACTACAAAATTTACCCGTAGGAACGCTTCAAAGTCTATCTCTTGACTCGTGTCGGGATAGGACTCGGCCAAGATTTCAGAGATCTCCTCCTCGGTAAGCACATTAGTCAGACCCTTCAGCTTTGCCATCAGAGGTGGCAAGTTTGTAATATCAACATGACCAGATTCCTTCTTAGAAGAGAGGAACTAGCAATCACACACAACAAAAAGGAAACATCATCATTTACGCAAGAAACGAGTTTTACCCAGTAGCTTAGGAGAACGTGTGATTTGGTTGCTTACTTTGGTCTTCAGTCCTCTCAGCTCCACTTGAGTAAATTGGCTCTGGAGCCAGGGATCAGAGACGAGTACACCGACGTAACCTGACATTTTTCTTTCTTTCTTCTCTCTTCTATCGTCTGCTAATTAACAACTGATGCTGCGATAGAAACAACAAAATTCAATTGAAATGAAAGGCAAAACCTACGGATTATATTATTCACAGATGTACACCAAATACAACAACAAAAATCCTTTAACCCAAATTTTCAGGGTGGCCTATTTGAATCACGTTCTTCCATTGAGCTCTGTTAAGGGCCATGTCCTCTCTAACATTAACAAAAATCATATCCTTATTTACCGTCTCCATCAAAGTTTGTTTAGGCCTAAGCCTTGCTCTAGCAGGTCCTATAACTAGCATCTTGTCGCTCCTAACCTATGCATCCATTGGTCTATGTTATACATGGCAAAACAATATGAGACTGTTTTATCACATCTAGTCAGCTAGCTCAATTGGTCCAACCTCCAACTTCCCACGAATACACTCGTTTCTTATCAGTTCTTGCCAGGGGCACTCCAAAATTTCGGACAGTGCCGTGTCGGACACGTCCCAGACACTCCAAAATACACTAGGAGGCACCAAATAGGTGCAGTGTCCATACCGTGTCCTGCCATGTCCATTTCCGTGCAACATAGCAATTTTCAGCCATGATTCATTTGTTGAACATGTTGTCCCATTTCGATAGTAAAAATTAAAAACTTTCACCATCTACCAATAATTTTAACATGACCAAGAACCAACCTTTCTATCTCGGAAGCAAATTTACATTAAAAACCTAAAGTCCATGTCAGTAATCATCTAATATGTGCATAAAAACATAGCAAAATCGCGATTCTTTGCAGTTTTACGCGATTTCCTCGATCCCAGGTTTCGGATATTGCTATTCGTTTTTTTTTTTTTTTTTCCTTCTTTCTCTCTGTTTGTTTTTTTCCCCTTTTTTGTTCTAACGAATACCCAACTGGAAAAATCCAATCTTTAGCCGAATTTCCAGATCAGAAACGGAGAACTCACCTCGGAAATCATCTCATCTATAGATCCAAACCGAAAAAAGAAACAAAATAAAAAAATGATAACAAATAGGAAAACTTTGATGTTACCTCACATTTCTCGTACGAAAAGAAGCAATTTTCCTCTATTTTTTTCTCAAACAATATCAAATTTCTTCCTTCTTTTTTGGGAGTTCCGAGTATATGGAAAGGAGGAGGGGTCCCTCTTGGAATTGTTGTGTTGTGATGCCGAAAGCTAAAGAGAAATTTTGGGAAAGAAGGGAAAGTTTATGGTTTCTTTTTTGTTGTTATTATTTTTTGTCTATATAATTTTTTTAACAATAATTTTTACATGGACCCGCGAAGACCAAGGAATAAAGAATGCCTTTGTGATGAAGTTATGCTATGGACATGGAATACGTTATATAATATATTAATAATACTTAATAATACATTATATAAAGGGATATTTTAGCAAATGTTTCCATTCCAAATGATGAAACTAGCATATGCTTCCACTATTTTTTTAAATTAGCAAATAACCCCACCCTCGTGTAAAACAGCAAAAAAATTTCAAAAAAAGTGGGGGTATATCTTAAATATTTTACTCTTCCGTACAAAAAATGGAGGTATTTGGTAGTTAAAAAAAATAGTGGGGGTATATGTTAGTATCAACATTTATAATGGGGGCATATGCTAAAATATCCCTTATATAAAAGAATGGGGGACACCTCTCATTATTATTATTATTATTATTATTATTATTATTATATGAAATTAAATATAGAGGTGAGAATTTTTCTAAATTTGCGAAGAACATAAAATGTTTTCACTATTTTCAAATAGAGGGATAAAACGTCAACATGGTTGGCATTTTCAACCCAAAACAAGAGGCGCCAATGTTTTGGGTTGAAGACACCAGCTGTTAACTGGGTTGGCGTTTGTGTAAAAAAAAACCTAGTGGTTGTCCGGGTTTGGTGTGGATTATGGGAAAGAGAGATGATTGGTTGTTTGGGGGATTTGGATTGACTGATGTAACCCCCCATTTTCAATTTTTTATTTTTTTTATTTTCTCAAAATCCCAATTATTATTCTTCTAAATTTAGATTAATAATTATTATTTTATTAGTGATTACTATTGCTAATTATTATTTTTTGGTGATTACGAATAGGGAATGGCAAAGTAGTAGATAGTTAGAGAGGGGTTGGCAACCATTTAGTAATTTCCTAGAAGTCCTAATAAGAGAATGGCATAGTTGTAAATATTAGGAAAGTGAATGGTTTTATTAGTAATTGTGTTAGAAGTCCATGGTGGAATGCTTAGCCACTAGATTAAGTGAGAATATTCTAGAATCCCTTAATTAATTGGGGATTAGTGCTTGGAATCTAGAATATTCCCTCCTAGCCCATGTGCTTAACAATCTAGGATCTTCCTAATCACACCTATAAATACCCCATAATCCCCATTAGTTTAATCATTCCAATTTTTACTTAGCCATATGATCGTGTGTCAACCCCTTGACCAATTTTATCATTTTATATTTTTTTTATTTAATTATTTTGTCTCATATATTGGTTATGTTTTACAATTGTTTTATTTGAAATATCAATAGAAGGACCAAAGGAGTAATAGAAGTTATGGCAGGGGCCATAATGCAAAAGTTCATTATTTCAAAACATCCTTGCAGCCGAACCCTGTACTCGAATTCAAATTGGAGATAACTCTCTCCAAACCTTTAGATAAGATCCAAATCAAAATTTTCCTATCTCCTCCTTCTTGATCCTGCATTAGTATATAGGAGAAGATTGTGGCCAACCCCTCGACAAACCCTAGCATCTCAACTTCAGTTTTGCCGCAGTTCTTTCTCTCTTAGATCGAGACGATCGAGGAAGTGGCCGAACCATCGAAGGAGGCGTCGTGACACGCGTTCGAAACAGTTAAGGTAATTTTCCTTAGCACAACAATATTGTCACGACCCGCACCCTAGAGTAAGGGCACGAGACGTGGGTACGTCCAGCCTACGCCGCAGTGTCGGCGATAGAACGATGTCCTAGGTCAACAATCATCTAGCAATATATCTCTAAACAGTTTATACTCCCCGAATGGGGGTGACATAGCAGTAAAACTCAATCACAACTAATGAAGAGATAGCACGATATGAAATAGAACTCAAGGAAATAAATAGATGAAAAGTAGTCTAAGATAATCCCAGCAATATTCAGAAGTACATAGTCTCAGATACAGAATGAAAGAATATATACAACTCTGAACTCCAAATAAAGTCTAGCTAAAACATGCCTCAAGACTACATAAAAGAAGATAAGCCTAACTAATCTAGTCTAGGCAATTGGGGTGATATCCTCAGCTAGAGCTGGGTCCTCCTGAGGGTCCAACTCGCAGGTGTCATCTAAGGCTGCCCCGTAGTAAGTATCCAGACCAGCCTTCTCCTCGTCCTCTGTAATATTTTCAACAGGTCCAGTCAGGACAGGAGCGAGCACAGTACATCTCAATAGTTCATAGCAGGTTAGAAGATATAATCATGCAGTAAAGTAAAATACAAGTACTGAAAGAAGTGCAGTATGTAAACAGAGAGAAAAAGATGTAATAGAAATATCTACTATAAATAGAGAGCTAACATGTGGCTAGTGAGTCAGAGTACAATATAGACATGTAAATGGCATAGGAGATTCTGATGCTACACTATGGAAGAGATTCTGATACTACACTACTTGGATAGTATTCACATGTCTACTTCTACTCTCCCGTACCCCCAATCAGTACACAATGATCCAAACAGGTTATGTTATGATTCTATGTAATAGCCCCCGAAGGGTGGTAAGCCCCCGAAGGATGGTACATAGTAGTCCCAAAAATGGGATTCTAGGAGATTCTAGGATACCCCGTGAATGGGATAAGAGATTCTAGGAGACTCTGTGATCATAAGAGTATATGTCACAAGTGATCGAAGAACCTGTGAAGCATAGTGATACGACATGTAAGTGAAACGCACAGAACATGTAGTACCCGATGCTCCCTAAGGATAACATCTCAAGTAGGGATCCGTATAGTACCAATTCGTGTGACCAACGTGACAGTACAAGTAAAGTAATCTACTGCAGAAAATAATTCTAAGCAGGATATGAAATGATCAGAGAATGTACTCGCTTGGTATCTGAGTGTCCAATATGAAAGTACTGTCCGAGGAGTGGTGTCTGGCTCCTAATCAGAATAGCACAAGTCACAACAAGTCCAAAATGGTAAAATGAAGTCCTATTATGCATTCTACATGATTCTAGGTCAATCTGGGCTAAAGTCAACTCTTGGTCAACTCTGGTCAACCCTAGAAGTCAAACTAGGTCAACTATGGTCAAAATAGTCTAAACTCAACTAACTAGGTCTAACAAGTCATTCTAGGCTCTAACAAGTCTATACTAGACAACACACATCATTCCAAGGCTATACAAGCCAAACAAACAACCACACATCATAGGCAACATCACATTTAGCTATCTATCATGAAATTCATATATATACATGAATAAAGGCTTACACCTATATATATACAACATATATATATATATATATATATATATATATATATATATATATATATATATATATATATATATATAAAATATATATATATATATATATATATATATATATATATATATATATATATATATATATATATATATAGCATTATATATAGGGAGGGAGTTGAGAGGGAAGGAGCTAGCATGTAGAGGCTATGTGACATATGTAAGTGTGTGTGTGGTGAACATGGATGTGTACATGGAAAGGAAACTCAAATTCAGAAATCTGTAAACATGTGAGTGTTTGATACATGTGTGTATATGAAAGGGAGGGTAGGACTGTGTGTGTATAAAATGTTGTGTTAAGAGGGTGATGTGTGAAATGAGTGATGGTGTATAGGAATGGGGAGGAAACCAATTCATACCAAAATAGTCCCACAGTCTTAACATTCCCAGGTTTCAAACTTATATTCAGATTTCAGTTTTCAAATCAAACTCAGGAATTCAAATTAAACTTAACCAAATACATTACCTAATCATGAAACCTATACTCAGATTCCTGTGAGAGGGCTACATGTGTGTGGTGTGAAGAACTATCTGTGTTAGTGAAGTGTGTGTGAGTCCCCAGATTCAGATTTGAAATAACATAGCTAATCTAAGGTTCAGTTGCATGTGTGTGAATGGTGTAAATCTCAGGTTTCAGTCAAAATAACAGTTAACAGTGACATGTTCCTGTGTTCAACATGTGTGGCAGGTGCTAGCAGTTAACAGTTAAGGAAAATGGGAAGGAAACCAATCAATACTTCACAAAACATTTCCTCCCATAATCCCAAACTCAGGAAGAACATGAAAGAAGGGAAAGCATTGCATGCAGTTCAAAAATTACAGGGAATGAACCGTTGCATTTAACAAATCTGAACCTATACATCCCTTATGTTCAAACCCTCAAATCAAATCCAAATCACCACCAAACAACCCCCAATTCAACCCATGGTTAGATCACAACTAGAAGAATCAATTTGGGGACTGCAATTAATCATTAGCAGTAATTAAATGGGTTTTAAAAGATGGCAAAGTTCATATATATAAACTGGAAAAATCAGGAAACTAAATATCAAGTTTCAGAATTTGCTAACTTGCCAAAATCCATTGAAAAACACATTCGAAACCCTATAATACCAGTCCCAAATCAATCAAATTCTGACATGTAGCTAGGAACCATATAAGTACACTTATTAGAGTTTAAAAATCAATGCTAAAACTACAATTGAAAACCTGGAAAATCAATGATTAACAGTCTGATACACATTTTCAGGAAAATAGGGAATTCACCAAGTTCAACACAAAAATCAATTTAAATTATTAAACTAAAGGTTGGTAATATAATTACTTACTGTGTACGTGTCCCAGAGTCCATCACGTGTCCATACATACGACACAAACGTGTCCAGAACAAAAAAAACCCAATAACACACACAACAGTGTACTGTCCAGTGCACTTGTGTCGTGTGCACGACACAGGACACTACTGTGTCTCGTGCACACCAACCTAGGTAGGCCACCTATAGGGCTACCCAATAGGCTAGCTAGCCCGTGTCCAAGTCGTGTCTGTGTTAGATACAAGTGCCGTATCAGTGACAAAGAAAAACCCGACTGAACAGTCAGGCAACCCAGTGCAGAGCCTCGTGCGTGTCCGACACGACACGAGACGACTCGAGGCTTGGGGGCCCTCGTGTCAGACACTGCCTCCACCCCTCGTCAAATCCCAGCTCGCCACGTGGCCTGTGCATCGAGCACGAGACCACGAGTAGCAGGGGATGCACTGCCTGTGCGCGCGCGTGTCCACCCGTATGTGCACGTATCCGATTCGACACGACGCGACACCAAATCCTCATCAGAAGAACAGGAATACCTAGGCAATAGTAAAACCTAATTTCCTATTTAAAAATAATGCACAAAAGAGATCGAAATGCCCTCAGTGGCATTTCGACAAACACCTAGGCTACATCCCTGATACGTGTCCAAATGGACACAAAACTTGTAAAACCTGACACGACACCAATACAGACACTTAGGGGACCCCTAGGGCTTCCTAATCATGAAGACAAAACAAAATTTCATGGAGAAATGAGAAAGTTACCTATTGTTGAACTTTCAAGAAAAATCCCCAATCAATAGCTCTTGTCTTGATGTCCCAATCCACTCAAATCACATCAAACTGAGATGAGACCTTAGCAACAGCAAGAATAGGTATATTAGAACCTAATGGAATAAATTAGAATGAAAAAGGAAGAGGAATGGAGTTCTAAGAATTAAAATACAATGGAAACTAACCTTCTTGAACTTTGAGCCTTCCTAAGAAAGAGGCAACCCTAGATTTTAGGAGGGATTATATAGTGGGGGAATCCCTAGGTTAGACTAAGTGGTGGCCGGCCATGATGGACTAGGGCTAGGTTGCACTAGGTTGGCTAGTCCTATTAGGTTAAGTCATAAAATGACTTGTGAAATCACAAGCCATTTCTCAAACCATTTAATTCCTAATCTCCTCACTCAATTTCTAATGAACTAATTACCACTAACTTAAGTCATGCTAGGTTAGACTAGAGTCACATAACCTAACCAAGTCCATACTAACTAGGGTTAGCTTCTAGGTTAGTCTACAAGGGTCAAGACTAGTCAAAGTCAACCTAGTCCAAACAATTCCAAAATAATTCCTAAAAATTCCCAAAAATTCAAATAAATTCTATTAAATTTAAATTATCCCAAAAATGATAAAAATACTCTCATACTAGAAATGTGGTAGTGACAAATCTACCCTCCTTAAAAGAATTTCGTCCTCGAAATTGAAAGGCGAAATACAACTGATGAGAAGGATAGAAAGCATACCTCACGGTCCAAAAAGATACAGGTAGCGCTCGTGCATCTCATCCTCCCGCTCCCAGGTAGACTCTCCTGGAGAATGATGCCTCCATGCGACGCGTACCAAAGATATCACCTGGTTCCTCAGAACCTTCTCCCGTCGATCCAGAATCTCCACTAGCTGCTCTGGATAGCTGAGAGAAGGCCCAACCTCTATCTCTGAATGATCGAGCACATGGCTAGGGTCAGCCACGTACCGTCTCAGCTGTGATACATGAAATACGTTGTGGACCCCCACTAGCACAGGCGGCAAGTCTAGCTTGTATGCAACGTCACCGACTCTCCCGCTGATAACGAAAGGGCTGATGAAGTGCGGGCTAAGCTTCCCGCCTCCACCAAAATGTATCGTACCACGAGTCGGAGATATCCTCAAGAAAACCTGGTCTCCGACCTAATCACAAGCAAGGTCTCAATTAATATAATAAACAAACATGATCAAAATCACAAACAACAAACCTAAATCTAATCCTATTCTAATCTGTACCTCAAACTCCAAGGGCCTCCGGTGGCTATCGGTCCAGTGCCGATGTCTGTCCTGCGCCACGCGAAGTCTGTCCTTGATGAGCTTCACCTTCTTGGCTGCATCAACAACCATCTCTGGCCCCAGTAAAGCTCGCTCACCAACATCATCCCAAGATAAGGGTGTACGGCACCTACGCCTGTACAGAGCCTCGAAAGGTGACATCTCAATGCTGGCCTGGAAACTATTGTTGTAGGCAAACTCCACCAAATGAAGATGATCCTCCCAGGAACCTCCAAAGTCCAGAACGCACGTCCGCAGCATATCCTCAAGTGTCTGAATAGTCCACTCTGACTGTCCGTCCGTCTGGGGGTGGTATGCAGTACTAAACTTGAGCTGAGTGCCCAAGCTGGTCTGCAGACTCCTCCAGAAAAGGAAAGTAAAACGGCTATCTCGATCTGAGACGATGCTGACTGGAACTCCGTGAATCCTGACTATCTGATGCATATACATCTCTGCCAGCTTCTCTGTAGACCTACCCACCTTGAATGGCAAGAAGTGGGCCGATTTGGTCAACCTGTCAACGATGACCCAAATCGCGTCTTTTTTTTCTGGTGTGCGCGACAATCCTGATACGAAGTCCATAGTGATATGCTCCCATTTCCACTCGGGAATGGGCAGCGGCTGCAATAATCCACCAGGCCTCTGTCTATCTGCCTTGACCTGCTGACAGACCAAACACCTAGCCACGAAGCGAGCCACCTCCCGCTTCATCCCTGACCACCAAACATGCTTCCGCAGATCTCGGTACATCTTGTTGGCACCCGGGTGTATAGAGTACTGAGATCTGTGGGCCTCCTGCATAACCTGCTCTCTGAGATCTCCGCTGGGCACACATAATCTGGAACCGTGCCTCAAGGTACCATCCTCTGCAAGAGAAAACTTGCCCTCCAGCAATCCTGCTCGAACCTGCTCCTGGAGACACCGTAGAGCAATGTCGTCGAACTGTGCCGACTTGATCCTCTCCACCAAGTCTGACTGAATCTGCATCCCCCATAGCTGCATCTGCACTCCGGGAACGATCACCTCAATCCCAAGGCTCTCCAAGTCGGCAAGCAAATGTCGATCCATGGTCAAACACATGGCTGTCGGATACCTACTCAAGGCATCGGCAACCACGTTGGCCTTCCCTGGGTGATACTGAAGTAGGATGTCAAAATCTTTCATCAACTCTAGTCATCTGCGTTGTCTTATGTTCAACTCCTTCTGAGTGAATACATACTTTAAGCTCTTGTGATCTGTGAAGATCTCCACCCTCTCACCATACAGATAATGCTTCCACAGCTTCAGAGCAAAAATTACTGCTGCCAGCTCCAGGTCGTGGGTAGGGTAGTTCTTCTCATGGGGACGCAATTGCCTGGAAGCATAGGCAATCACCTTCCCATGCGGCTGCAAGACGCAACCCAGCCCCTTCCCTGAAGCATCACTATAAATAGTGAAACCACCTGATCCTGAAGGCAATGTCAGAATCGGAGCTGTCGTCAGCCGCTTCTTCAACTCATCAAAAGCTGCCTGACACTCCTCTGACCAAACATACTCAGCATCCTTCCGGGTCAACCGAGTCAACGGCTCTGCAACCCGGAAGAAATCCTGCACGAATCTCCGATAATATCCTGCCAACCCCAGGAAACTCCTGATTTCTGCAACTGAAGTCGACGCTGCCCATGCCTCAACTGCTACAATCTTCTTGGGGTCAACTGAGATACCGTCTCCAGTCACCACATGCCCCAAGAAGTCCACCCGATCCAAGAAGAACTCACATTTGGAGAGCTTCCCGTAAAGCTGCTCCTTCCTGAGAATCTCCAGCACTATCCTCAAATGCTCCTCGTGCTCCTCTTCAGTCTTGGAATATATCAAGATATCATCAATAAACACCACCACAAACTGATCCAGATACTGGTGGAATACCTTGTTCATAAGGTTCATAAACACTGCTGGTGCATTGGTTAGCCCAAACGGCATAACCAAAAACTCAAACTGCCCGTACCGCGTCCTGAAAGCGGTCTTGGAAATATCCTCCCTCTTCACCTTCACCTGGTGATATCCCGACCTCAGATCAATCTTGGAAAATACCCGAGCTCCGCTCAATTGGTCAAATAGATCGTCGATCCGCGACAGTGGGTATTTGTTCTTGATCGTGAGGTTGTTGAGTGCCTTATAGTCAATACACATACGTACTGACCCATCCTTCTTCGGTACGAACAACACTGGTGCACCCTATGGCGACGAACTCGAGCGGATGAAGTCCTTGTCCTGTAGCTCATCCACTTGCTTCTTCAGCTCCACCAGCTCACTGTTGTTCACCCGATAGACATGCTGAGAGATGGGTTCCGCTCCTGGAACCAAGTCTATCGAGAACTCTATATCTCTGTCTGGTGGCAATCCCGGCAACTCCTCAGGGAAAACATCCATATAATCTGCTATCAAGGGGTGTGGAATCGTCTGCTCCTCGACCGAGACTCCACAGAAGACTCCGCTGCTCTGCTCTGCCTGACGTCTGGAGTACTCGAACTCTGGCTTCCCCGGCACTCTGAAGAGAACTCTACCCCCTCTGCAATCAATGCTGGCGTGGTGCCTGCTCAACCAATCCATGCCTAGTACTATATCGTAGTTCGGCAATGGCATTACGAGCAGGCTCACCTCCAACTCACGGCCTCCCAAAACTACTCTTCGACCCTTACAAACATCACTCACGAGGATAATGCCACCCCCGGTCG
Organism: Iris pallida; assembly: GCA_029216955.1. Classification (NCBI taxonomy): domain Eukaryota; kingdom Viridiplantae; phylum Streptophyta; class Magnoliopsida; order Asparagales; family Iridaceae; genus Iris; species Iris pallida. The sequence goes on from JANAVB010007197.1 coordinate 4,054,526, forward strand.
TGATCTTGTAAGTCCTAGGCAATGATTCAGCTATGATACCGTGTCTAATCGTAAAAGATACTGATATGAAGCTATGCGAAGCACCGAAATCGAATAATGCAAATGCTGGACTGGAGTCGAGTAGAATCGAACCTGCAATCAGCTCTCCTATCACCTCTGTATCTCCAGCTGCCATGGCGAAAGCTCGCCCCTGTTGGCCTCCCCTGGCCTGTTGCTGGTGCTGGACAAACCTCTGCTGCTGCGTCGGCAGGGCTGGTCCCCTCTGCTGGCCTGCTGGAGATCTGACTGCTGCTCCCTGGGATGCTCGTCCCATGCGGCAGTCCCTCATCTAGTGGTTTGCTGAGCCACACACCAGGCACTGGCCCAGCCTCTTCCGGCACTCATTGAAGACGTGTCCAGGCTTCTTGCAGTAGGCACAAGTACCATCCTGTCTCTGACCCTGCTGGTGCTGCCTCGGCTACTGCTGCTGATGGACTGGCCTCTGCTGAATCGGCTGAGGCTAAAACTGCCTCAGCTGCTGGTGCTAAAAATGGGGCCTCTTGGCCTGGCCTCCGCTGCTGCTGCCTCCAACTGGGTCTTGCCCCCTCTTGAGCCTAAGCTCAAGATCATCCTCTGCTAACAAGGCTCATGTCAAGATCTTCTCGAACGTAGCATCCCGGTTGCCCTTGATCAAGGACTTGACCTCTTTGACTAGACCCTTCCGGAACCTCTGGGCCTTCGCCGTCTCGCTTAAACCCTCCATAAACCTGCCGAGGCGGCCGAACTCCCCGGCGTACTCCTCCACTGAGAGACTCCCCTGGACCAGGCTCTCGAACTGCGTCTCTAAGGCTCTGAGTGCTGAATCTGGGAAGAACTTCTTCTTGAAGAAGCCCTTGAACTGCTCCCAAGTCTGCCCAGCTACCCCCACCCTGGGGTCTGACTGATACCAGGTGCGAGCAGGATCTCGCATCCGGCTAGCTGCGACCTCGATCTGAAGATCTGCTGGTATCCTGGCCAAGCGGAAGATCTCCTCTATATGCTCGATCCACTCATCGGCATATAGGATCCCCTCGGTCTCCAGAAAGTCTATGGGGCTCATCTTCTGAAACTGCTCGATCCTCGGTGTCCTCGGCTGCTGAACCACCGGTCGAGCTACGACCGTCGTAAGGGCCAGCTTCATGCCTCTGTCCTGTCGAGCCTGCTGTCGGTCCATGAACTGCTGGAAATACGCGAACATCTGAGCTGCGTCCACGTATCCTGTAGGCGGTGGCTGCTGAAAGGGATCCTCTGGAATGACCGGGTCCTGCCTCCGAGTCGGTGGATGCATACCCCCTGCTGCGGCTGCCGAGGTCTCAATACGAGCTGAGGTGGCAGAAGCTGCAGTCCCCTGGCCTCGCTGTACTGGCTGAGAGGTAGCAGTCCCCTCTATAGCATCCTCATGAATGGCACGCTGCGATCTAGTCTCTACCATCCTGAAGATAGACAAACAAGAGTATCAATTTCTGAGAAGAAGCGAAATAACAAAGGCGGACAGTTAAAATTCAAAGGATCAGCTGACAATATGGATTTAGATGGCAAATAAAAGAATTTTTCCTAAAGTGATTGAGTACCTTAAAATTAATGTCCTATATCCTACTGCAGGCTGTAGTGATACTCTAGTTCGAATACCACTACACTTTTAGTCTAGACCTGCATGGGCCACCACTAAAAATGTGTCACGACCCGTACCCTAGAGTAAGGGCACGATACGTGGGTACGTCCAGCCTACGCTGCAGTGTCGGCGGTAGAACGCTGTCCTAGGTCAACAATCATCTAGCAATATATCTCTAAACAGTTTATACTCCCCGAATGGGGGTAACATAGCAGTAAAACTCAATCACAACTACGGAAGAGATAGCACGATATGAAATAGAACTCAAGGAAATAAATAGATGAAAAGTAGTCTAAGATAATCCCAGCAATATTCAGAAGTACATAGTCTCAGATACAGAATGAAAGAATATATACAACTCTGAACTCCAAATAAAGTCTAGCTAAAACATGCCTCAAGACTACATAAAAGAAGATAAGCCTAACTAATCTAGTCTAGGCAATCGAAGTGATATCCTCAGCTAGAGCTGGGTCCTCCTGAGGGTCCAACTCGTAGGTGTCATCTAAGGCTGCCCCGTAGTAAGTATCCAGACCAGCCTCCTCCTCGTCCTCTGTAATATTTTCAACAGGTCCAGTCAGGACAGGAGCGAGCACAGTACATCTCAACAGTTCATAACAGGTTAGAAGATATAATCATACAGTAAAGTAAGATACAAGTACTGAAAGAAGTGCAGTATGTAAACAGAGAGAAAAAGATGTAATAGAAATATCTACTATAAATAGAGAGCTAACATGTGGCTAGTGAGTCAGAGTACAATATAGACATGTAAATGGCATAGGAGATTCTGATGCTACACTATGGAAGAGATTCTGATACTACACTACTTGGATAGTATTCACATGTCTACTTCTACTCCCCCGTACCCCCAATCACTACACAAGGATCCAAACAGGTTATGTTATGATTCTATATAATAGCCCCCGAAGGGTGGTAAGCCCCCGAAGGGTGGTACATAGTAGTCCCAAAAATGGGGATTCTAGGAGATTCTAGGATACCCAGTGAATGGGATAAGAGATTCTAGGAGACTCTGTGATTATAAGAGTATATGTCACAAGTGATCGAAGAACCTGTGAAGCATAGTGATACGACATGTAAGTGAAACGCACAGAACATGTAGTACCCGATGCTCCCTAAGGATACATCTCAAGTAGGGATCCGTATAGTACCAATCCGTGTGACCAACATGACAGTACAAGTAAAGTAATCTACTGCAGGAAATAATTCTAAGCAGGATATAAAATGATTAGAGAATGTACTCGCCTGGTATCTGAGTGTCCAATATGAAAGTACTGTCCGAGGAGTGGTATCTAGCTCCTAATCAGAACAGCACAAGTCACAACAAGTCCAAAATGGTAAAATGAAGTCCTATTATGCATTCTACATGATTCTAGGTCAATCTGGGCCAAAGTCAACTCTTGGTCAACTCTGGTCAACCCTAGAAGTCAAACTAGGTCAACTATGGTCAAAATAGTCTAAACTCAACTAACTAGGTCTAACAAGTCATTCTAGGCCCTAACAAGTCTATACTAGACAACACACATCTTTCCAAGGCTATACAAGTCAAACAAACAACCACACATCATAGGCAACATCACATTTAGCTATCTATCATGAAATTCATATATATACATGAATAAAGGCTTACACCTATATATATACAACATATATATATATATAGAGAGAGAGCATTATATATAGGGAGGGAGTTGAGAGGGAAGGAGCTAGCATGTAGAGGCTATGTGACATATGTAAGTGTGTGTGTGGTGAACATGGATGTGCATGGAAAGGAAACTCAAATTCAGAAATCTGTAAACATGTGAGTGTTTGATACATGTGTGTATATGAAAGGGAGGGTAGGACTGTGTGTGTATAAAATATTGTGTTAAGAGGGTGATGTGTGAAATGAGTGATGGTGTATAGGAATGGGGAGGAAACCAATTCATACCAAAACAGTCCCACAGTCTTAACATTTCCAGGTTTCAAACTTATATTCAGATTTCAGTTTTCAAATCAAACTCAGGAATTCAAATTAAACTTAACCAAATACATTACCTAATCATGAAACCTATACTCAGATTCCTGTGAGAGGGTTACATGTGTGTGGTGTGAAGAACTATCTGTGTTAGTGAAGTGTGTGTGAGTCCCCAGATTCAGATTTGAAATAACATAGCTAATCTAAGGTTCAGTTGCATGTGTGTGGATGGTGTAAATCTCAGGTTTCAGTCAAAATAACAGTTAACAGTGACATGTTCCTGTGTTCAACATGTGTGGCAGGTGCTAGCAGTTAATAGTTAAGAAAAATGGGAAGGAAAGCAATCAATACTTCACAAAACATTTCCCCCCATAATCCCAAACTCAGGAAGAACATGAAAGAAGGGAAAGCATTGCATGCAGTTCAAAAATTACAGGGAATGAACCCTTGCATTTAACAAAACTGAACCTATACATCCCTTATGTTCAAACCCTCAAATCAAATCCAAATCACCACCAAACAACCCCCAATTCAACCCATGGTTAGATCACAACTAGGAGAATCAATTTGGGGACTGCAATTAATCATTAATAGTAATTAAATGGGTTTTAAAAGATGGCAAAGTTCATATATATAAACTGGAAAAATCAGGAAACTAAACATCAAGTTTCAGAATTTGCTAATTTGCCAAAACTCATTGAAAAACACATTCGAAACCCTATAATACCAGTCCCAAATCAATCAAATTCTGACATGTAGCTAGGAACCAAATAAGTACACTTATTAGAGTTTAAAAATCAATGCTAAAACCATAATTGAAAACCTGGAATATCAATGATTAACAGTCTGATACACATTTTCAGGAAAATGGGGAATTCACCAAGTTCAACACAAAAATCAATTTAAATTGTTAAACTAAAGGTTGGTAATATAATTACTTACTGTGTACGTGTCCCAGAGTCCATCACGTGTCCATACATACGACACAAACGTGTCCAGAACAAAAAAACCCAATAACACACACAACAGTGCACTGTCTAGTGCACTGCCTCGTGCACACGTGCACTTGTGTCGTGTGCACGACACAGGACACTACTGTGTCTCGTGCACACCAACCTAGGTAGGCCACCTATAGGGCTACCCAATAGTCTAGCTAGCCCGTGTCCAAGTCGTGTCTGTGTTAGATACAAGTGCCGTATCAGTGACAAAGAAAAACCTGACTGAACAGTCAGGCAACCCAGTGCAGAGCCTCGTGCGTGTCCGACACGACACGAGACGACTCGAGGCTTGGGGGCCCTCGTGTCAGACACTGCCCCCACCCCTTCGTCAAATCCCAGCTCGTTACGTGGCCTGTGCATCGAGCACGAGACCACGAGTAGCAGGGGATGCACTGTCTGTGCGCGCGCGTGTCCACCCGCATGTGCACGTGTCCGATTCGATACGACGCGACACCAAATCCTCATCAAAAGAACAAGAATACCTAGGCAATAGTAAAACCTAATTTCTTATTTAAAAACAATGCACAAAAGAGATCGAAATGCCCTCAGTGGCATTTCGACAAACACCTAGGCTACATCCCTGATACGTGTCCAAATGGACACGAAACTTGTGAAACCTGACACGACACCAATACAGACACTTAGGGGACCCCTAGGGCTTCCTAATCATGAAGACAAAATGAAATTTCATGGAGAAATGAGAAAGTTACCTATTGTTGAACTTTCAAGAAAAATCCCCAATCAATAGCTCTTGTCTTGATGTCCCAATCCACCCAAATCACATCAAACTGAGATGAAACCTTAGCAACAACAAGAATAGGTATATTAGAACCTAATGGAATAAATTAGAATGAAAAAGGAAGAGGAATGGAGTTCTAAGAATTAAAATACAATGGGAACTAACCTTCTTGAACTTTGAGCCTTCCTAAGAAAGAGGCAACCCTAGATTTTAGGAGGGATTATATAGTGGGGGAATCCCTAGGTTAGACTAAGTGGTGGCCGACCATGATGGACTAGGGCTAGGTTGCACTAGGTTGGCTAGTCCTATTAGGTTAAGTCACAAAATGACTTGTGAAATCACAAGCCATTTCTCAAACCATTTAATTCCTAATCTCCTCACTCAATTTCTAATGAACTAATTACCACTAACTTAAGTCATGCTAGGTTAGACTAGAGTCACATAACCTAACCAAGTTCATACTAACTAGGGTTAGCTTCTAGGTTAGTCTACAAGGGTCAAGACTAGTCAAAGTCAACCTAGTCCAAACAATTCCAAAATAATTCCTAAAAATTTCCAAAAATTCAAATAAATTATATTAAATTTAAATTACCCCAAAAATGACAAAAATACCGTCACACTAGAAATGTAGTAGTGACAAATATCATCATAGTGTTCGTTTAAATGTCTAGAAGGGTTTTAAGGATTGTACTGTTCTGAAACTAGGATGCATATATGTGTAGTATCGTATTGAAACAAGGCTCAATAGGCATACCGCATATAGGAAGGTAAATTCCGGTTCTGGCCATTGTACGGGTCGTATACAAGCCTAAGAGACACAATGGGGCTGTGCAACCATAGGGATAGTAGGACTCGGGAGGCTGGAATCGGATCGATACTTGATCTCATCTTTGACCCTTAGAAACGTATTGATGTTGGGTACCAGAAATCGGATTTGGACATTGTGTATCAGACCATATCAATATTCTATGTTAATGTTATGTATCAGTCATTAGGCTGATGTCTGCTATGAGATATCAGTTAACCCCACCATGGCAATAAGAATAAGGTGTATATAGGCAAACACGGATACCAAGTGTCAAGGTGGTACCAGAGGATCGAGTCGTGTCCTGCATAGCATCACTCATGCCATAAGTCTGATACTGCAGCAGGAAACAGAGCAAATCATGTCCTCAGTAACCAGGGGCATTTTATTTCAGTTTAACATGAGGAGTTGAGAAACAAGTTGAAGTTTTGGCTGTCTGCAAATCAGGTGGGGATTTGTCAATAATAGAAATGAACAGGTGAACATTAGATATCAGTTAGATGTAGGAAGCAAGAGAGGATTGTGTACTACCCTCGATTTCCTATAGGTGGATATTCATCTATCCTAGAATCCTGAAGCAGTGAGCAAGTATGGGTGATAGGAGGTGTTGCTTTATGGCAATAGATACCATATAAACTTGTGTGTGGATATTAGGAGGGAGTATCAGAGAACAGCGTATTAGAGAGGTACAGGGATTGCTTCGCAATAGCAACCATTAGTTCGCCTACTGCCAACTGCAAACAAGGCAATGACATACTATTTGTGAGCAGTGGGCATTGTATTGAGAAGGGAAAAAAATGTGTAGGACATGTCCTATGGCTAATAAACGGTACTTACTCGAGTATGTATAGGTGATGGATGAGTGTTTAGAAATAAAATGTTTCAGTCTAGGAAAACCATCAGTAACCAGGGTATTCATGTACCAGTTCACATAGATTCAGTTATAATAGGCTGGTTCAGTTGTGTACCAATATGGAAATGCATCAATAGTAATAGGTGCACCCTCCAAATCGTATAGCAGTCATGAATGTAAGTAGTGTGGGGACACACCCTTGTGCAGAGTAGCATGCGGAGCCTATAACAAATACTACCCTCTCTAATACCATATCCTGTTAAGGAAATGTTGTATCATGATTATTAATCATTAATAGTTTAGTTTATAATGATGCAGCTGTGGGATACCAACAACTGTAGGCTAGTAGCAAGGTAACAGTTCCAAGTCTGAAACCAGAAGAGGGTTGCTGCCTCTTACTACAGTCCTGGACATTCAGGTTAAGGGAGTTTGTAATATATGTATTTGTGGGTTTAAGATATTTACAGTCACATTTGGATGGTGCTGACATTAAAGGTTTTCCCCTTCCTTAAGAGTCCCTTAAATGTGCCTTATATTTACACATGTCTTCCTAGTCTTGTTAATCGGTTAAAATAGGAGTATCAGCCCCATACATTTATGTCCCTGTTATTCCGAGTGTTCGGTCCCCTGTAGGTTGAGTTCAATTCAGTCCCTTACTTACATATGTTTCAGTCCCAAGGGAATTTCATGTCTTCGTATCAGTTAACAGTATAGTTCAGTTCTTTGTAAGCTCTAGCATTTCAGTCCATTTGGTGAAGGAGGCAGGCCTAAGGACAGGTTGCCCAAGTTTGCTGAAATTATGTTTAATGAGACTTGTTTGTCAGAAACTCCCATGACCAGGAATTTAACATCCTAGTGAAGGTTAGTAAGGGGATATCATGTTCTGAACAGGTTCAGTAACATAGTGCATAGGCACATATGGGTACAGCTGGGTTATCTCCTACATGCAAGTACAGTAGGTAGTAGAGCTTATGAAGTAATGTTGTAGATTGTAATTTTAATGAGAAGCTTGATACATGAATATATGAATGAAGTGTGGAGGGGTGTCCATATAGCTTAGAAGGTTTTTCATAGAGTACCCGAAATTGGGGGAGTTGAAGATATAAAATTGGTAGCAGGAAAATAAGCTATGAGTTAAGATTAGTATTTAGAAGTAAGTATAAAGGGAGTAGTGGTCCCTGTCTAAAAAGGATAGTACTCAATGCAATGGATAGGAATAGCCTTAATAGGAGCATGACTAGTTAAATACACAACCCACATTAAGGTCGACCTAGGAAATTAACAAATGAATTGATAGGATACTTATTGATTCTAAATTGTGCATTGACAATATGTATATGGTATAATAGGTACTTGGACCTCGGTTCGGACTTAACCCTTACATCAGCTCGGGACCACAGGCAAGTATACCTTGCCTTTCTTTACAGCTTTATTTACATGCACTGTCTTTTTATTATCCAGTTTTCCTATTATTGTTGACATGTGTTTTTCATATAATGTTAGTATTTTATTTCATTGATACATAGACCTTGTTAATCGCTAGTCTTGTGTCTTATTGGACGTGATCACTTGTGCCTTGATTTAGTCGTGTCATGGGTCGGGATGTCATAAACTGAACTGCTACACCTCCTTGTTTTGATTTTCTGAAGCTAACCTGCGAGTCCACACTAGAGGCGAGGGTTAGTTGTTATCTGTGTCTTGATGCCTGAAGCTAACCTGCGAGTCCACATCAGGGCGAGGGTTAGTAGTTATTGGTCCACACCTGCGAGTCCACATTAGGGACGAGGGTGATTTCTGAAGCTAACCTGCGAGTCCACACTAGGGGCGAGGGTTAGTAGTTGATCAAACCTACGAGTCCATACTAGGGATGAGGGTTTGAGTATTCAATTTGGTTATCCGTTGACATCTTAACATGAGTTCTCTCATTCTCGTTCAGCAGTTCATTTATGCGTAGTCAGTGTACAGGTTCGTGTTTTATCATTGCTTAGTTTTACTCATTTATTCTGTATTTTTCTCCATGCATGATAAACTGTTAGAAAGGCTCGTTTTTATGTATCTTGCTAGTCCTCTGAGGACCTGATGATCGCTTCAAGTTTAGCCAAGTTTGAACCAGGAGCACACGAGAGGATTTGAGTCAGCTTCAGACTACAGTGCCTTGCAGTGGAGGTTGTCTCGATTAGCAGGTTGTATTCAGATAGTATATTTCATGTATTTATTTCTCTTTCCATCTATTGGTAGTGGATTTGTGTCCACCGGACGTGACATTGATTCTTGGAAGCATTCAGTTTATATTTTTCAGTTTTATTGGTATTCATTGATTTTGGTTGATTCGTTGTTATTATGTGGATGAGATAAATAGATTGCCGTAACTTGTGTATATTAGACAACGTTCTACCGCCGACACTGCGGCGTAGGCTGGGCTTGGACACGCTTCGTATCCGAAATACGGGTGCGGGTCGGGACATCGTATCATAGCCGTGTCGGCGTGTCCATCCATATTTTTTTAGTTTCTCTAGCTATTACAATTACATCCACCCGTGTCCGATATGACACACTCTAATTCCCAAATTCACAATCCCTATTACGTTCTGCACCCTGGACACAATGCAATCCAATCCACCAATCCATGTGTCCGCAGGACACGTCTAAACCCTAAACCTAATTTTTTGTATACTGGACTTCATGTACTGAGGACACGACACTATTGTCGACGTCTTCAGCAAACCCAATCTTGCAGCCATCACCGTCTCCTCGTTGTCTCCTCTACTCGACCCCGTGTCTCCTCCAGCCAAAGCTCTGTTGACCAAGTGCTACCACCGCCACCATCAAGAACGCCCTCACGAGCCGCCTGCCTCGTCTACCACTACGTGTGGAACTCTAGCGAGCCCCCATCATCTCCTCTTGTCGAATTCACCAGCCGGTAGCCACCGCCCGGACTCCTCCGTTTCAAGTGGCTCCCCGTCCCAAATCTGCGTCCAGCCATCATATCTTCTCTACTGCCTCGAGCCCGACGGCCGAAAAGCGCCGTCTTGTCTTTCGGTCCACCCAGATCTGATCGCCCCACCGGCAACCATCTCCTTCCTGGCCGCTCCACCTCTTGTGCTCCGGCACGCTCGACTTCCATCACTGCCTCTCTGCGATCTTCATGGCCATTACCGACCAGATCTATCCACCATATCCGTAGTCGCATAGTCACCCGCATCGTCATGCCGTGTCCTCGTTGTAATGCCCCGTACCGTACGATGCATTACGCTAAGTCGATTGAGGTGATAAGGTATGAGTTTGATTCGAGGAGCTATGATTTCAATTTGAAGGAGTATTGATTGAGTTGGTTTCAATGTGCAGATATCGAGTGGAGTCCCTTACAACGAGATAAAGCGTAGGCGATGGACCGAATCAGTGGATTAGTGCGAAGGAGCATGAAGTGCTTGCATGGTTATCCTGGATGAGATGATCGTGCAATGAAGTTAAGGTGTTGGGCTACATCGGCTCTACGGAGCGATAGACGTATCGGCTTAAGGTGGGCGGTGTGGACACACACAAAAAGAAAAACAAATGCTGTCTTTTCTTTATTGGCGCAAGGCACCACAAATCGAGTACGCCTGAGAGATCCTGTACTGAGGATCCCCGAGTACAAAAAGAATTCTGGGGAATGGGACGATGTAGATCGAGCGATAGTTGCTCTTTTACTCCATTGACACTTCGATTACAAAAGTGGGAGAAAACCTAAGAAAATTGCTAACTCTCGACTCACTGACAAGAAGTGCGACAATTTGGCTCTTGAAAATGCTCTCCGTTATGTGTTTTAAAGAGGGATGAGACCCCTTTTTATAGTCGTTCTTGAGCTGGAATGATGTTATGCGGCCACATGAGGAAACACACTGGTTTTCATGTGGGCGCATGGTCCTGTTTTGGGCGCATAGGGTGTAGGCGCATGCAGGCTGCATGATCGTGGGTTGATCGTGGTGCTGACATGGTCGCATGCTTCGGTGCACGACTGCTCGTGGAGACTGACGTGGCCGTATGCTTCGGTGCACGATTGATCGTGGGTTTGACCGAGTCAGGGGCTGTTCTGGCTTGGGCGCATAGCCTAAAACAGAGCTATGCGCCCCCTTTTGGAGGAGCCTAGAGTGGGCGCATAGGCGCATAGCCTACTCTGGTGGCTTGGGCGCATATGTCTTCACTGGTGACTTGGGCGCATATGTCTTCATTGGTGACTTGGGCGCATATGTCTTTATTGGTGACTTGGGCTCATGATTTTTACTGGTGACTTGGGCGCATGGTTGTCCAGTCTGCTGAAATTTTATTGCTTCTACAAGACCTCCTTCAAAGTTTTTGATATTTGAACGAGTTCGAAATACTTTGAAAGAAGCATGGACCGTCTTCTCGTGATGCAGTGGGCGCATAGCATAGCTCTCCCTTTTGGGCGCATAGAGTTTGGCCAGTCTGTCAGAGAGAGGGCTGTTGAGATCTTCCTCGAAAATTTGAACTGACAGATTCATCGGGGTGGAATTTGAAGAGGTCTATCCTTCATGCGTTGTCTATGTCAGCACGTGGCAGTCGCATAATATGCAAGAGACTGGGTCTTCACGTGGGCGCATAAGTCGTAGTGGGTGTATAGTGCTCAGTGGGAACATAGGCACATAAGAGTAGTGGGCGCATAGTATATGGCCAATGCCTATAAATAGGCTTTTGAAGAGAGAGAAATTTCATTATTTTTTTTCTTAGAATTTTCAAAAAGACTTTTCATCTCCTCTCTGCACGAACCATGTCTCCCAAGGCTACCAAGAGATCTGCGAAGGGTAAGGGGGCTGCACCGAGTGGCTCTCCTCCTGCGACAGCGTCCTCGCCAGTCCAAGACAGGATCCTGGGTGAGGCTGCATCTCGAAACAAAGTCTTGAGCATTAATTTACGACGCTCAGACTTTTCCTCTGCCTGGGCGCATGCGCCCAAGGCAACATGCTTCTGTGAGCATTCATATGCGCCCACAGAAGCATGCACCAACACTGTGGTGTGTTATGCGCCCACATGTTGCTATGTTATGTGCCCACATGCTGCTGCATGTTATGCGCCCACATGCTGTTGTACGTTATGCGCCCACATGCTGTTTTGGGCGCATAACCCTTTGGGCGCATAAGATTCCTCCAGCACTTAGTTTTTTTTACAGATTCTGAGTCTGACTTTCTCTTTTGTCCTTGCAGTTAACATGTTTGTCCTAAAACTTTATGGAATCCCTTTCGGCTCTGCTTGTCAAGTCCTCGACACTAGTCTCATAACCAATATGATCAGCAAGGTTCAAGCTAAGATCAGTCAAAACTAGTCTACGGAACAGACACTCGCCATACTTGAACATGATAAGACCTTCTTGAATCAGATAATTTACGATGAGAAGTTCTTGCTTGGAGGGGCATGTCGTTTTAAGAAGCCATACTTCCAGTTCGGCGACAGTGTGGGGTTCGAAGATGGCGAGACAATACGCTTGAAAAACCCAATGGTAATCAGTCCGAACAATCAGAGGATATGGCTACCGTCGATGGAGCGTCAGTATCCTTTGTCTGCTTTTACTGTCTTAGCCGTGCGGCGACAGATGAAGTGGGAGCTAACTCCTGAGGTCCCCGGGTTCATCTTCGGAAGAATACAGTTCGACTCAGGCGATCGGAAGAATGACACTTTCAAGTGTGTCCGGGACTCTGCATCTTACTCTACGAGGGGACTGCAACCTGGTACCGTAATGAACGACATTCCGACTGACCTCCATCCTTATGCCGCTGACACGCTTTATAATTTGATGATGTCGGAGGACGTGTCATATCCTGTAGGGAAGATGCGGATGGAAGGCTGGAGGTATCCAGCTTCATTCTGGAGCAACCTCACTGGCTGGGTGCTTTCCACGTATGAAGCCACCCTGAAGACTGCTGGCCTTTATTATGCTATTAGGGCCACCCAATACGGCGTAAGGGTTAACTGGCCAATGTTTGTCTCTTTGGCAGAGTTATATAACCTTCACACCTGTACCTTATTTACTCCTGGTGAGGAGATGGGATTGGCTCTCCACGAGATGCAGAAAGTGTCGAAGCTTTCCTGGGGCATGGAGCCGTATGAAGAGTACGTGCCTTGTGATGAGGAGCTTCGAGATCTAAAGAATGAGAACTCCGAGATGATTGATGTATACAAAGAGTTACTCTGTCACTTTTTTATTTGTTACCAGATTACGAAGAAGGGTAAGACTGAGGGGTCCCTTCCGCATACGTGTAGCCTCCCTTTCCGGAATTTTTTTTGAAATATTTATTTATTTATTTGATTTAAATGGGGAATTTAGAATTTTATAAATAATTATTTAGTTAATTATTACGGTAGATGGTTTTAGCCATGGTTATGAATTGGAGTACAAGACGGCTAGGAATCATGGCACGAGTAGTGCAGTAGTGTGCCTTGACTAGTGTATTAGCCATTGTAGGGAAGACCGAGCCATAGAGACGTCCTAACAAGGAAAACCAGGCCAAGTTGCGACTTAACTGCACAGAAGATTTTATTTATTATTTAATTATATTATTGAGTTTTAGGGAACCCGGTTGTACCGAACCTGACCAGATTGGGCTCAAGTCAAATCCAAGCCCATGTAGGCATGTAGTGGGACCAAACACGACCTTGTAGACATGTTTGGTAAATGCAATTATTTTATATATATTTAGGAATTGGCGATTTGTATTTATTAAATCATTTATGTATATATATATATATATATATATATATATATATATATATATATATATATATATATATATATATATATATATTTTGTATATATATATATATATATATATATATATATATATATATATATATATATATATATATATATATATATATATATATATATATATAGGTGTATATATATTTCTATAAATAAGATACTATATTATGAATATATATTATTAGGATATATTTTTGGCTGTTGTGAATATTCACGTTGTAATGGTAGGTATGCATGAAAGTTATGTATATATAAATATGCATTATCTACGTGGGTATGCGTATGTATATATATAAATATATATATTATACGTCTATATGTGTATATATATAAATATATTATACGCGTGTGTATGGATATACATATATATAAATAGATATTATATACGTATATAAGTGTTTGTATATATAAATATATATAAATATGTGTGTATGTGAATATGTATATAAATGAATATATATGAATATATATATTTTGTACGTGTATGAATATATAAATAAAGATTATATATTATGTAGGTGTATGAATATGTATAAAAATATATTATATATATAAGTGTACGTTTATGTATATACAAAATATATATGTATAGGGGTGTATATAAATATATATATATATATATATATATATATATATATATATATATATATATATATATATATATATATATATATATATATATATATATATATATATATATATATATTGGTATCTTTATGTATATATATATAAATATATGGAGATATGTATATATAATTTAATTACCTTAGGTATTAAGGAGCCCAGCCCGAGCCCAGGCAAAAGCCAGGCCGGGCCCTCCTCTTTAGCTAATAGCCCCAAGCCCATAAAGGCCCGACACCTCTCTATTCTGTTAACAACAGAATTGAATATATATGTATGCGAAAGAGCGAGAGAGAAAAGAACTTCGCAAAACCCTAATCTCGCGGCGCCTCCCCAACACCCCGACGACCACCAGGAGCCCCGCACACGCGCCAGCCCCGCCGTGGGCTGCCGTCGGTCGGCGACGGAGTCGCCGGAGGCTACACGCGTGCGTGTAAAGCCGAGAAGCAGCAGCAGTAACAACAACCCGAAGAGCCAACTTCGTAGTCGAAATCCACACTCGTCGCTCGATCATTTTTCGAGATATTTTTCAGGTATGATCCCGATATATACGCCTTCGATCCCCATCAATTAGTTTGGTTTTAGGTAAACCATATCGTCCAGAAAATCGAACCGAAGTTCGAAAAAAACCTATCCCGAAACAGGACGTTTAACAGTCCAATCACCCGTATTCGAGGATCGATTTCGATCGATCCAGTGACTATTTATAAATTCCATTTGAACACATGTTTAGACAACCTATAGGCCTTCACAAAAGTTTTTACAGAAGCCAAAACCATCGACTACATGTCGAAAAATCGAATCCCAAACTTTGACGAAAACCGGTTTTAAAAACATGAAAAATTCATCCACGCGACGTGCGCCCCGCCAAACCGGGCGACGTGGTCGCACACCGTAGGCATCGAAAGCTGTGTAACGGCTTCGTGGTCGTGTGGGCTTTGGCGGAATTCAAATTGGTCGCGTGTGCGCGACAAATTTGATACGTATCCGTCGAAATTCACCGTATCGACCTCTATGCAAATTCCCCAATTACTTTGTACACGCTCGTCAGATCGAGACGAAACTTATGCCAACAGGACCGTATCATTTTTCTGGTCCTGTATGCCAAGTTTGGTCCGATTCTAAGACAGTTGATAAAATTGCCGTTTTGCGGGCCCCACGGTCCGACTCAATGTGTGATTTTGTGCACGGCCCGCCGGAATCCAACTTTGGACATACGGTTGGGTTCATATCAGAAAATCAGACCTGTAGACTTATAGTTTGACGATTTTAGAGACCATTGACTCTGGCACGCTTTTCGGTACAAAGCGGGTCCAACGACGGACACCGTTTTTGCCCGAAATTACCATTTTTGCCCCTGTATCCAGAATTGGACTTAAGGACAGGCAATCCCAGATAATTTGACTATTCTGAGAATGTTGGCGATGTTTGTTTCAGCTTTCGGAGACAGTTGTGATGACTTGGACTGTACGGCTCACTAGTTGACTATATTTTGTGGGATCTGCGTGCAACCTTCAGGCAAGATACCTTGCCTCCCTCTATAGTTTGTTTACATGCATATTTATATTATTATACAATTTTACTAGTTGATTATCTATATATGATTGGTATATCATGCCTGCTAGTATATATATAGCCTTGTTTATAATTAGTTCTGTAGTTCCTATTGGATATACGTATATATAGTTCTCGTTCATAGTTAACCTTGTAGTTCATATTGGATTGGTTTTTCTCGTATATCGTGATTGGGTCATGTCGTGTCATCACTTGTACTTGGACTGAGTCGCATCGTGTCATAGGATGAATAAGTCATAACAGAACTGCTTTACCTCCTTGCCTTGAAATTCTTGAAGCTAACCTGCGAGCCCACACTAGGGACGAGGGTTAGTAGTGATGCTAGCCTGTGAGTCCACATTAGGGGCGAGGGTTAGTAGTTATCTGTCCACACCTGCGAGTCCACACTAGGGACGAGGGTGATGCTAGCCTGCGAGTCCACACCAGGGACGAGGGTTAGTAGTATATGGTTCACACCTGCGAGTCCACACTAGGGACGAGGGTGATGCTAGCCTGCAAGTCCACACCAGGGACGTGGGTTAGTAGTATATGGTTCACACCTGCGAGTCCACACTAGGGACGAGGGTGATGCTAGCCTGCGAGTCCACACCAGGGACGAGGGTTAGTAGTATATGGTTCACACCTGCGAGTCCACACTAGGGACGAGGGTGATGCTAGCCTGCGAGTCCACACTAGGGGCGAGGGCTAGTAGTTGTTCAAACCTGCGAGTCCACACTAGGGACGAGGGTTTGAGTATTCGATTTGGTTATCCATTGACATCGTGATATCGTGTTCTCTTATTCTTCTCCAGCAGTTCGTTTAGGCGTAGTGGTTCTTCCAGTCGTGTATAGTCGTGTTTCCATGCTGATTGGTCTTTTCCCGGTTATTTTCTGTATTTTCTTTATTGCATGATAAACTGCTAGATAGGCATGTTTTTATGCATCTTGCTATGTCCCCTGAGGACCTGATGATCTCTTCAGGTTAGTTATTGCGTGGAGTTAGTTAGCAGCTAGATGGCGGATGATTATGACACTTGTGGGGTCCGGATATGATGATATTGCTTGCGGGATTCAGGTATCGCTATTGTGTTTATTATCCGCTCGTGCTTTTCATTCCTTATTATGAGATATCCTGCTTCTTGTTTCAGTTGTAGACTCTTGTTATTTCCTTTAGAGTCTTATCGGACATTTATGCTAGTGGGCTACAGACCACGACCCATAGTGTTCATTCTTGTTTTATTTGATTCTTGTGGATTGAGATATAGTTTAGATTAGACATGATACCCATGACCTTGACAGCTTATACGTACTCGAGTCGGGCTGGAGTCCGCTCGATACGTAGCTGGCTTGCTCACGAGCTCGCGTCCGAAAAGCGGGTGCGGGTCGTGGCAAGTTTTTTTGGTGGCCCATACAGGTCAGAGCATATCGTACCGGTTACGTAATTATACTGGTACAAGCCTGTGCAACTGATAAACCATTAGAAATCTCAATCTATTCTGCCTTGAAAATTCTCCTAGAAATTTCTCTACCGTCTTTAAACCTTCGTATTCGTTCTCGATTATTCTTCCTTGCCTTCGTGTACCATTGATTCTCGTCCCTTCCTATTCCGAGGTGACGAATGATCGTGTTGTCTAGGATTCATTAGAAATTTTTAAATTATAGTATACTATTGCTTGACTATTGAATGTTTGGTTGTTTATAGATATGAGGGAGTATAGATGCCATATGCCTAGATATCTGCCGGTAGAATTGTTAGCAACTAGCTAGAAGACCATAAGACTTTAGTGACCACATTTTGAGGAGTAGTGTGACCAAAGGTGGGTAGAAGTCCTCGAAGTTTCGTAGTTACGGGATGACTAGAGAAGGTTATAAAATATTTTTGAGGAATTAAATTGAGGAGATTAAGGTAATAGTGGACTTTAAAATTTTAAGAAATAGTTATGAATTAGCATTTCGAGGACAAAATTATTTTTAGATGGGTAGATTTGTAGACTCCCTTCCCGAATTTTTTTTAAATATTTATTTATTTATTTATTTGATTTAAATGGGGAATTTAGAATTTTATAAATAATTATTTAGTTAATTGTTACGGTAGATGGTTTTAGCCATGGTTATGAATTGGAGTACAAGACGGCTAGGAATCATGGCACGAGTAGTGCAGTAGTGTGCCTTGACTAGTGTATTAGCCATGGTAGGGAAGACCGAGCCATAGAGACGTCCTAACTAGGAAAACCAGACCAAGTTGCGACTTAACTGCAAAGAAGATTTTATTTATTATTTAATTATATTATTGAGTTTTAGGGAACCCGGTTGTACCGAACCTGACCAGATTGGGCTCAAGTCAAATCCAAGCCCATGTAGGCATGTAGTGGGACCAAACACGACCTTGTAGACATGTTTGGTAAATGCAATTATTTGTATATATTTAGGAATTGGCAATTTGTATTTATTAAATCATTTATGTATATATATATATATATATATATATATATATATATATATATATATATATATATATATATATATATATATATATATATATATATATATATATATATATATATATATAGGTGTATATATATTTCTATAAATAAGATACTATATTATGAATATATATTATTAGGATATATTTTTGGCTGTTGTGAATATTCATTGTTGTAATGGTAGGTATGCATGGAAGTTATGTATATATAAATATACATTATCTACGTGGGTATGCGTATGTATATATATAAATATATATTATACGTGTATATATGTATATATATAAATATATTATATGCGTGTGTATGGATATACATATATATAAATAGATATTATATACGTATATAAGTGTTTGTATATATAAATATATATAAATATGTGTGTATGTGAATATGTATATAAATGAATATATATGAATATATATATTTTGTACGTGTATGAATATATAAATAAAGATTATATATTATGTAGGTGTATGAATATGTATAAAAATATATTATATATATAAGTGTACGTGTATGTATATACAAAATATATATGTATAGGGGAGTAGATATATATATATATATATATATATATATATATATATATATATATATATATATATATATATATATATATATATATATACGTATATTGGTATCTTTATGTATATATATAAATAAATGGAGATATGTATATATAATTTAATTACCTTAGGTATTAAGGAGCCCAGCCCGAGCCCAGGTAAAATCCAGGCCGGGCCCTCCTCTTTAGCTAATAGCCCTAAGCCCATAAAGGCCCGACACCTCTCTGTTCTGTTAACAACAGAATTGAATATATATGTATGCGAGAGAGAGAGAGAGAGAGAAGAACTTCGCAAAACCCTAATCTCGCGGCGCCTCCCCAACACCCCGACGGCCACCAGGAGCCCCGCGCCGCGACAGCCCCGTCGTGGGCGGCCGTCGGCCGACGACGAAATCGCCGGAGGCTACACGCGTGCGTGTAAAGCCGAGAAGCAGCAGCAGTAACAACAACCCGAAGAGCCAACTTCGTGGTCGAAATCCACACTCGTCGCTCGATCATTTTTCGAGATATTTTTCAGGTATGATCCCGATATATACGCCTTCGATCCGCATCAATTAGTTTGGTTTTAGGTAATCCATATCGTCCAGAAAATCGAACCGAAGTTCGGGAAAAACCTGTCCCGAAACAGGACGTTTAACAGTCCAATCACCCGTATTCGAGGATCGATTCCGATCGATCCAGTGATTGTTTATAAATTCCACTTAAACACATGTTTAGACGACCTATAGGCCTTCACAAAAGTTTTTACAGAAGCCAAAACCATCGACTACATGTCGAGAAATCGAATCCCGAACTTTGACGAAAACCTGTTTTAAAAACATGAAAATTCATCCACGCGACGTGCGTCCTGCCAAATCGGGCGACGTGGTCGCGCACCGTAGGCATCGAAAGCTACGTAACGGCTTCGTGGTCGTGTGGGCTTTGGCGGAATTCAAATTGGTCGCGTGTGCGCGACGAATTTGATGCGTATCCGTCGAAATTTACCGTATCGGCCTCTATGCAAATTCCTCAATTACTTTGTGTACGTTCGTCAGATCGAGACGAAACTTATGCCAATAGGACCGTATCATTTTTCTGGTCCTGTATGCCAAGTTTGTTCCGATTCTAAGACAGTTGATAAAATCGCCGTTTTGTGGGCCCCACGGTCCGATTCAACGGGTGATTTTGTGCACGGTCCGCCGAAATCCAACTTTGGACATACGATTGGGTTCATATCGAAAAATCGAACCTGTAGACATGTAGTTTGATGACTTTAGAGACCATTGACTCTGGCACACTTTTCGGTGCAAAGCGGATCCAACGGCGGACACCATTTTTGCCCAAATTATCGTTTTTGCCCCTGTGTCCAGAATTGGACTTAAGGACAGGCAATCCTAGCTAATTTGACTATTCTGAGAATGTTGGCGATGTTTATTTCTGCTTTCGGAGACAGTTGTGATGACTTGGACTGTACGGCTCACTAGTTGACTATATTTTGTGGGATCTGCGTGCAACCTCCAGGTAAGATACCTTGCCTCCCTCTAAAGTTTGTTTACATGCATATTTATATTATTATACAGTTTTACTAGTTGATTATCTATATGTGATTGGTATATCATGCCTGCTAGTATATATATAGCCTTGTTTATAATTAGTTCTGTAGTTCCTATTGGATATACGTATATATAGTTCTCGTTCATAGTTAACCTTGTAGTTCATATTGGATTCGTTTTTCTCGTGTATCGTGATTGGGTCGTGTCGTGTCATCACTTGTACTTGGATTGAGTCGCATCGTATCATAGGATGAATAAGTCATAACGGAACTGCTTTACCTCCTTGCCTTAAAATTCTTGAAGCTAACCTGCGAGCCCACACTAGGGGCGAGGGTTAGTAGTGATGCTAGCCTGTGAGTCCACATTAGGAGCGAGGGTTAGTAGTTATCTGTCCACACCTGCGAGTCCACACTAGAAACGAGGGTGATAATAGCCTGCGAGTCCACACCAGGGACGAGGGTTAGTAGTATATGGTTCACACCTGTGAGTCCACACTAGGGACGAGGGTGATGCTAGCCTGTGAGTCTACACCAGGGACGAGGGTTATTAGTATATGGTTCACACCTGTGAGTCCACACTAGGGACGAGGATGATGCTAGCCTGTGAGTCCACACCAGAGACGAGGGTTAGTAGTATATGGTTCACACCTGCGAGTCCACACTAGGGACGAGGGTGATGCTAGCCTGCGAGTCCATACTAGGGGCAAGGGATAATAGTTGTTCAAACCTGCGAGTCCACACTAGGGACGAGGGTTTGAGTATTCGATTTGGTTATCCATTGACATCGTAATATCGTGTTCTCTTGTTCTTCTCCAGTAGTTCTTTTAGGCGTAGTGGTTCTTCCAGTCGTGTATAGTCGTATTTTTGTGCTGATTGGTCTTTTCTCGATTATTTTCTTTATTGTATGATAAACTGCTAGATAGGCATGTTTTTATGTATCTTGCTATGTCCCCTGAGGACCTGATGATCTCTTCAGGTTAGCTATTGCGTGGAGTTAGTTAGCAGCTAGATGGCAGATGATTATGACACTTTGGGGTCCGGATATGATGATATTGCTTGCAGGATTTAGGTATAGCTATTGTGTTTATTATCTGCTCGTGCTTTTCATTCCTTATCATGAGATATCCTGCTTCTTGTTTCAGTTGTAGACTCTTGTTATTTCCTTTAGAGTCTTATCGGACATTTATGCTAGTGGACTGCAGACCACGACCCATAGTGTTCATTCTTGTTTAATTTGATTCTTGTGGATTGAGATATAGTTTAGATTAGACATGATACCCATGACCTTGACAGCTTATACATACTCGAGTCGGGCTGGAGTCCGCTCGATACGTAGCTGGCTTGCTCACGAGCTCGCGTCCGAAAAGCGGGTACGTATCGTGACAAGTTTTTTTGGTGGCCCATACAGGTCAGAGCATATCGTATCGGTTACGTAACTGTACTGGTACGAGCCTGCGCAACTGACTAAACCATTAGAAATCTCAATCCATTCTGCCTTGAAAATTCTTCTAGAAATTTCTCTACCGTCTTTAAAACTTCGTATTCGTTCTCGATTATTCTCCCTTGCCTTCGTGTACCATTGATTCTCGTCCCTTCCTATTCCGAGGTGACGAATGATCGTGCTGTCTAGGATTCATTAGAAATTCTTAAATTATAGTATACTATTGTTTGACTATTGAATGTTTGGTTGTTTATAGATATGAGGGAGTATAGATGCCATATGCCTAGATATCTGCCGGTAGAATTGTTAGCAACTAGCTAGAAGACCATAAGACTTTAGTGACCATATTTTGAGGAGTAGTGTGACCAAAGGTGGGTAGAAGTCCACAAAGTTTCGTAGTTACGGGATGACTAGAGAAGGTTATAAAATATTTTTGAGGAATTAAATTGAGAAGATTAAGGTAATAGTGGACTTTAAAATTTTAAGAAATAGTTATGAATTAGAATTTCGAGGACGAAATTATTTTTAGGTGGGTAGATTTGTAGCCTCCCTTCCCAGAATTTTTTTTGAAATATTTATTTATTTATTTATTTGATTTAAATGGGGAATTTAGAATTTTATAAATAATTATTTAGTTAATTATTATGGTAGATAGTTTTAGCCATGGTTATGAATTGGAGTGCAAGACGGCTAGGAATCATGGCACGAGTAGTGCAGTAGTGTGCCTTGACTATTGTATTAGCCATGGTAGGGAAGACCGAGCCATAGAGACGTCCTAACTAGGAAAACCAGGCCAAGTTGCGACTTAACTGCACAGAAGATTTTATTTATTATTTAATTATATTATTGAGTTTTAGGGAACCCAGTTATACCGAACCTGACCAGATTGGGCTCAAGTCAAATCCAAGCCCATGTAGGCATGTAGTGGGACCAAACACGACCTTGTAGACATGTTTGGTAAATGCAATTATTTTGTATATATTTAGGAATTGGCGATTTGTATTTATTAAATCATTTATGTATATATATATATATATATATATATATATATATATATATATATATATATATATATATATATATATATATATATATATATATATAGGTGTATATATATTTCTATAAATAAGATACTATATTATGAATATATATTATTAGGATATATTTTTGGCTGTTGTGAATATTCATTGTTGTAATGGTAGGTATACATGGAAGTTATGTATATATAAATATACATTATCTACGTGGGTATGCGTATGTATATATATAAATATACATTATCTACGTGGGTATGCGTATATATATATATATATATATATATATATATATATATATATATATATATATATATATATATATATATATATATATATATATTATACGTGTATATGTGTATATGTGTATATATATAAATATATTATACGCGTGTGTATGGATATACATATATATAAATAGATATTATATACGTATATAAGTGTTTGTATATATAAATATATATAAATATGTGTGTATGTGAATATGTATATAAATGAATATATATGAATATATATATTTTGTACGTGTATGAATATATAAATAAAGATTATATATTATGTAGGTGTATGAATATGTATAAAAATATATTATATATATAAGTGTACGTGTATGTATATACAAAATATATATATATATATATATATATATATATATATATATATATATATATATATATATATATATATATATATATATATATATATATATATATATATACGTATATTGGTATCTTTATGTATATATATATATAAATATATGGAGATATGTATATATAATTTAATTACCTTAGGTATTAAGGAGCCCAGCCCGAGCCCAGGCAAAAGCCAGGCCGGGCCCTCCTCTTTAGCTAATAGCCCCAAGCCCATAAAGGCCCAATACCTCTCTGTTCTGTTAACAACAGAATTGAATATATATGTATGCGAGAGAGCGAGAGAGAGAACTTCGCAAAACCCTAATCTCGTGGCGCCTCCCCAACACCCCGACGGCCACCAGGAGCCCCGCGTATGCGCCAGCTCCGCCGTGGGCGGCCGTCGGCTGGCGACGGAGTCGTCGGAGGCTACACGCGTGCGTGTAAAGCCGAGAAGCAGCAGCAGTAACAACAACCCGAAGAGCCAACTTCGTGGTCGAAATCCACACTCGTCGCTCGATCATTTTTCGAGATATTTTTCAGGTATAATCCCGATATATACGCCTTCGATCCCCATCAATTAGTTTGGTTTTAGGTAAACCATATCGTCCAGAAAATCGAACCGAAGTTCGGGAAAAACCTGTCCCGAAACAGGACGTTTAACAGTCCAATCACCTGTATTCGAGGATCGATTCCGATCGATCCAGTGACTGTTTATAAATTCTACTTGAACGTTTAGACGACCTATAGGCCTTCACAAAAGTTTTTACAGAAGCCAAAACCATCGACTACTTGTCGAGAAATCGAATCCCGAACTTTGACGAAAATCTGTTTTAAAAACATGAAAATTCATCCACGCGACGTGCGTCCCACCAAACCGGGCGACGTAGCGCACCGTAGGCATCGAAAGCTGCGTAACGGCTTCTTGGTCGTGTGGGCTTTGGCAGAATTCAAATTGGTCGCGTGTGCGCGACGAATTTGATGCGTATCCGTCGAAATTCACCGTATCGGCCTCTATGCAAATCCTCCAATTACTTTGTGCACGCTCGTCAGATCGAGACAAAACTTATGCCAACAGGACTATATCGTTTTTCTGGTCCTGTATGCCAAGTTTGATCCGATTCTAAGACAGTTGATAAAATTACCGTTTTGCGGGCCCTACGGTCCGACTCAACGGGTGATTTTGTGCACGGCCCGCCGGAATCCAACTTTGGACATACGGTTGGGTTCGTATCGAAAAATCGGACATGTAGATATCTAGTTTGACGACTTTAGAGACCATTGACTCTGGCACGCTTTTCGGTGCAAAGCGGGTCCAACGGCGGACACCGTTTTTGTCCAAAATTACCATTTTTGCTCCTGTGTTCAGAATTGGACTTAAGGACAGGCAATCCTAACTAATTTGACTATTCTGAGAATGTTGGCAATGTTTGTTTCAGCTTTCGGAGATAGTTGTGATGACTTAGACTGTACGGCTCACTAGTTGACTATATTTTGTGGGATCTGCGTGCAACCTCCAGGCAAGATACCTTGCCTCCCTCTACAGTTTGTTTACATGCATATTTATATTATTATACAGTTTTACTAGTTGATTATCTATATGTGATTGGTATATCATGCCTGCTAGTATATATATAGCCTTGTTTATAATTAGTTCTGTAGTTCCTATTGGACATACGTATATATAGTTCTCGTTCATAGTTAACCTTGTAGTTCATATTGGATTGGTTTTTCTCGTGTATCGTGATTGGGTTGTATCGTGTCATCACTTGTACTTGGACTGAGTCGCAACGTGTCATAGGATGAATAATTCATAACGGAACTGCTTTACCTCCTTGCCTTAAAATTCTTGAAGCTAACCTGTGAGCCCACACTAGGGGCGAGGGTTAGTAGTGATGCTAGCCTATGAGTCCATATTAGGGGCGAGGGTTAGTAGTTATCTGTCTACACCTGCGAGTCCACACTAGGGACGAGGGTGATGCTAGCCTGCGAGTCCACACCTGGGATGAGGGTTAGTAGTATATGGTTCATACGTGTGAGTCCACACTAGGGACGAGGGTGATGCTAGCCTGCGAGTCCACACCAGAGACGAGGGTTAGTAGTATATGGTTCACACCTGCGAGTCCACACTAGGGACGAGGGTGATACTAGCCTGCGAGTCCACACCAGGGACGAGGGTTAGTAGTATATGGTTCACACCTATGAGTCCACACTAGGGACGAGGGTGATGCTAGCCTGCGAGTCCAGACTAGGGGCGAGGGCTAGTAGTTGTTCAAACCTGCGAGTCTACACTAGGGACGAGGGTTTGAGTATTCGATTTGGTTATCCATTAACATTGTGATATCGTGTTCTCTTATTCTTCTCCAGCAGTTCGTTTAGGCGTAGTGGTTCTTCCAGTCGTGTATAGTCGTATTTCCGTGCTGATTGGTCTTTTCCCGGTTATCTTCTGTATTTTCTTTATTGCATGATAAACTGCTAGATAGGCATGTTTTTATGTATCTTGCTATATCCCCTGAGGACCTGATGATCTCTTCAGGTTAGTTATTGCGTGGAGTTAGTTAGCAGCTGGATGGCGGATGATTATGACACTTGTGGGGTCCGGATATGATGATATTGCTTGCGGAATTCAGGTATCGCTATTGTGTTTATTATCCGCTCGTGCTTTTCATTCCTTATCATGAGATATCCTGCTTCTTGTTTCAGTTGTAGACTCTTGTTATTTTCTTTAGAGTCTTATCGGACATTTATGCTAGTGGGCTGCAGACCACGACCCATAGTGTTCATTCTTGTTTTATTTGATTTTTGTGGATTGAGATATAGTTTAGATTAGACATGATACCCATGACCTTGACAGCTTATATGTACTCGAGTCGGGCTGGAGTCCGCTCGATACGTATCTGGCTTGCTCACGAGCTCGCGTCCGAAAAGCGGGTGCGGGTCGTGACAATACGAGGGCCTGGACTAACTATATTTTTACCAAAGAAGAGAGGGACGACCCAGTCTCCTTCTCGTCTCGCAATCCCTTAACGAGCTCTGAGATAGAGCAGTTGATGGCAGATCATGGAGCTGTAGATGCCGAAGATAGTGATGATCCTGAGGGAAACTCCTCGATTTATCATTTCTTCAGGCATGCCGAGTTCAAGATGTCAGAAAAGGCGGTGCTAGCCGCTTTCCTAATGATATGGCTTCGTGACTGCGTAGTCCCTAGTGGTTCAAGGTTTATCGAGAGAATAAGCCGGGGTATGATACTTCCGACTGTAAAGCTGGCCTTTAGACGCCAACTTGCTTTGCTTCTAGCGATGGTATGTGCCATCTAATGGGGTTTGCGACATTTTGTTGTGAACGCGATAACACCCGATGGCAGAAAGGACTTTGATAGGATGGCTGGTGCTGCATTATCCCAGATTGATGAACGCCAGGCTGATGGCAGACTCTTTGGCAGGGGATACCTTCCTTCGAAGATTCAGATATATGGATTGGACCGTTACAGGGGTGCCTGTTTGTAGGAGGGCTTTAAGTTTTCTGTAGAACTATGAATTCTTCAGAGTATCGCCTCTGTCTGGTAGTGGTCGTGCAGGAGACACCCTAGTAGATGAGGGAGCACTCACTACTAGCCTTTCTATTGGAGCATTTCGTTGGCTCCAATCCATTAGGCCTTCCCATATGGTGTTCAGGAATAGGAACCACACTTTCCTGGAACCTTATTTGCCGAGCCGTTTTGTACGGCAATTCGGCTACAGCCAGCTTCTCTTGGGAATTTGAGTCCTCATCTACAGTCAATAGGAAGTCTGATTGATGGGGCACGTGCATGGAGCTACTATAACGCTGGATGTACGGGGGCAGTTTTTACCTTGCCAGAAGATAAACCTGACACCCACATGCTCTTTGCTGCTGCTAAGTTCTATATTCATGTCAATATCCTTCCTTTTCGGTATGACCGTGAGCAGAGTTTTATATCGGAGACTAGGTTTGTCCCTACTCTTCTGATATAGGACGTGTGCGCGCAATAGGGAGTAACAGAAAGGAAGGCACCGCGCCCACAGTCGAACCGGCTGCAGCACCGCAGCAGAGAATTGTTATTGAAGAGCCTATTGTTGCGGCGCCTCGGAGAGAGGATACTGAAGAACCTCTTCCTGACATTCTTCATAAGAGGAAAGCTTCCACCGAGCTGGTTCCACGACCCAAAAGGAAGAAGGTAGTTGTTTTCTGAGGGAGGAAGAAGGTCACGGACGTGGGTGCCGGCTCGCCTCCTCCCAGAAGGTCTTCTCGGCAGACGGTATTGCAGGCCGTTACCATTCGGGAGGTAGATCCCTTCTTGGACACCATAGCCATTCTGGTCAAGCCTTTAGAAGTTTTCTCACCCTTGCGTTTATCCTTTGCACAGGACCCTGAAGTTGTAGCTGAGTCAGGTGCCTCCTTGTCTGAGAGGTGGACGTAACGATAGTGTCTCATGCTCGTCCTCGACCGATGGATGAGGGCAGATCTTCTTCATCTGTAAGGTTTGAGCAACGGGATGATCAGGACGAAGGCCGAGACCATGATGGCAATCAAAAGATCAGTCCCTCCTATGACATTTCTTTGGGGGATATGTCTGCAATAGGAGCTGTGATGAGGGACTTAGATAAAAATTAAGTCCAATCGGCTCATCCTCCTGTGGGTACGTTATCTTTGTACCTCTCTTCGGATGAGATTTTTTGACTTTGATTTTGCGTGCTCCTCGTGAGGCTGACCACGACTGTATGTTCCCTTGTTGACAAGGAGAAGGAACTGCTCATCAAGATAACCCCAGGCATTGGAGGGAGAAACAGAGGTTGGCCCCGGCTCCTCTAAATTTGCTAGTATGGAAGGATCCGTTAGTGAGCCGGC
Source organism: Iris pallida (assembly GCA_029216955.1). Lineage (NCBI taxonomy): Eukaryota > Viridiplantae > Streptophyta > Magnoliopsida > Asparagales > Iridaceae > Iris > Iris pallida. Next base: position 4,083,003 of record JANAVB010007197.1, read on the forward strand.
ATCGACTGCAGAAGGAGAGGTTGAACAGCCTACTGAGGGAGCTGTCGCTAAATCTGCTCCCGGTCCAGCTGGGACTGTGGAAAATACCCGGCCTGATGCCGCTCGAGGCCTTGATATTGTTCTTCTTGAACAGCCTGGGCCTGCTCTCGATTTCTCAGAAGCCAAGACCAATGACTTTGCCCGAGTTGGCGCTGAGCATGTTAAAGGTACGAAATTACAACACTTTTGCACTCCCTTTTTTTTGGTTACTGATGCATATATTATTTTTTTGCCAGGTTCGGCTTCTTGTTAGGCATCTCTTCCTGGAGTGGAAGAGACTCATCAAGCATCCTCCCCGACGACCTCCACTGAAGATGACGAAATGGCCCAGGAAGTCGTCAAAGTTTTCTATTCTGTGCTGAAAGTAAAGCTTCCTGGAGTTCTGAATCGAAATGCCATCTTTGGCCCTGTGAAGGCTGTTGTCGAATGCCACGTGGCGGGCCTTGAGAGCATTGCCAGATATGAAGAGCGGGCTAATGCTCTAAGGACGGTTCTGAACGATCTGCAGGATCAGGTAGCCAGATTCTGGGATGCTAAACAGCAGAGCCCGACGTTGCTGTTCCGTATAGAAGACGAGGCTTTGATCACGGCTCTCGCAGAGAAGAAGGCTACTTTCCAGGCAAGGTAGGATGCCTTCTTTCAAGAGATCATCGAATTGGCTGATCAGTATGGTCAGTTCAACGCTGCAAGTGAGGCACGTGCTTCTTCGAAGAACAAACTGACTGTGCAGATTACTGAGAAATATAATTACATCGCACAGATCCAAAGCAAGATTGCTCAATTGGAAGCCAACTTGAGGACAATAACATCTGAGCTGGAGGACTATTTGGCTCAGGCTGCCATGACCGCCACCACTTCCGCCCATTTAAAAGAACAACTGGTGAAGTTGGAGGGAGAGCACATGAGTCTGATCCTTTTCGAGAATGAAGCTGCTCGTCAAGAAGAGGCGCGCTGCCGAGCTACCGCGAAATCTGAAGCCGAAATTGCGGCTCTAAGGGACAATATCAATCGACTATGTATCCCTTAGACTTTTTGTTTGTAACTGTTTCTTCTAACCGTCAAGGCTCTTGTATCCCTTTCTTCCCGTCTCTTGATAGACGTTTAAATAAGGAATAAAAAATCTTTTGGCTTTCAACATTCATAAATGTGATTTTGTAAAATATCGGAACTAGAGGTAATGTGAACGTAGTAAGGATATTTCTGGTGGGTATTCTGCTGGAGAATTTGATGTAGACCTATTATCTATTTTATATTCAAGTTTTTTTAATATAGATAATAAGTTGAACGAAGCTGCTAATAGAGGTAATATGGGCGTAATAGCAGAGGATGTTCTACATCTGACCAGAGGTAATATGGACGTGGAAAGATATATAACATTAGGTAGGAGTAGATAATTCAGGTAATATGAACATGATTATCCTTGATGAATGCTTTGCTCAGAGGTTATATGGACATGGCAAAAATGTTTCTTAATTATTCCACTGGGGAAATAATTATCGAAAAATAATTCAGAGGTAATAGGGACGTGACTTGTTTTCGTCAAACCGAGTTTGGACAGAGTCAAAAAACGAAAATAATTTCGCTGGAGAAATATTTTAGAGGACCTATTATCCAAGGCGTATTCAAGACTCTCAAAATATGTTACTACCACATTTCTAGCTTGAGGGTATTTTGGTCATTTGGTGAATTTTTTGAATTTTATTAATTTATTGAATTGGAGATTGCTATCTTTGACTTTGACTTATTGAGACTTAGTAGACTAGCCTAGAAGCTAACCCTAGCTATGGTAACCCTAGTCTAACTTAAGTTAACCCATTCTAGTCACTTAGAATCTAGTTTTGAAATAGGAGAATTAGATTAAGTGAAATGGTTTCATGACTTATGATTATTGCAATGACTTATGATTTCCATTCAATGACTTATGACTTAAAGCCCATGGCCCATAACTAAGAAGCCCTAACCCTAACTAAACCCTAGTTGTCGGCAACAAGAGGAACCCCCCTATTTAATGTCCTAATGACTTGTTCTTGCCTCTTTTGTGTTCATCCAAGTTTTTGAAGGAAAGGTAAATCTCCACTTTCCTAAATTCATGGAAAATCTATTTTTAATCCTTTTTGACCCAAATCTTTTGCATATGATTCTAACTAACCTCTACTTGCTGATTTTGAGGAGCAATCTCAGTTTTAGAGCAATTGGAAGGATTTAGCTGGCAACGAGAACCGTTTGATTTAGGACTTTTTCTTGATTCTTGCAATATATAGGTAAACCCCTCTAATTCCATTTAATTCCTATTTTTATTGCATGGTAGCCTAGATCTAGGTGTCCCCTAGCTACAGTAGAAATTTGGTATCATTTGCATTAAGTTTCGTGTCCGTATCGGACACGTATCCATTTGATAGGCTAGGTGTTTGATGTAATTCCACAACCATTTCGTTGTGCTGTTTTTGTATATATTTTTGAATAAATTCCAAGATCTAGGGTTAGCTTATTGATTTGTGTCCATGATTCGAGAATTTGGGGCCATGTCATGTCCATACGCGGACACGAACACACCCGCAGCAGCCTTAGGGCACTGTCCTGCTACTCGGGCTCGTTTTCTCATCGTATAGGACACGAGGACATGAGATTTTTGGCGAGGATAATAGGGCAATGACTGACAAGGGTCTCCTAAAGTTTGAGCCCAAATGGTGGCGTGTACGAGGAGTTCTCCATCCTGCACTGGTCGTACGGGCGGCTGAACACGCGTGAAATTGGTCACTGACATGCATTTGGACACGGCCGGACACGTGTTGTAGACACAGGACAGGGTATCGACCGTGTAGCCCTACACGTGGGCTACACGTATGTACAGCCACGTGTCGCCACGTGGCCTGTGTTGTGCACGGGGCACACGTGCACGCGTGCACGACGCTGTGCACTGCATGTGTGCTCGTGTGGTGTTTGAGTGTCTTAGACACGATTGTGTCCACTTAGTTGGACACGAATGAGTGCCATGACACGTACACACTAGACACAATGTTTACCAACCATTATTTTAGATTATTATCATGTTTTGACCTTCGAAATTGCATTTCCTAATGTTCTCTGATACACAATTTCATGAATTCAAATTCTGAGTTTAATTTACATTTAAACTGTTTGATTAATGTTTAATTTCCATGTTAATTCACCCACACATGTATTAGTTTACTGTTAAGGTTAATTCATGATTTGGGTGAGGATAACAGGGAATCGGGTTTCAAAATTGGTTGGGCTGAATGTTGAACTGTTATTGAGAACTGCCACTTGTTCTCAGGGTTCCTGAGCACTATTTCCTGAGTTGACACATTCTCTATTTTGATTTCTGTCATGAACACTCACATCATTCCTGTAAACACACTGTCTTCCAGCCATAATAAATACACATCCTATCACATTTCCTGTCAACACACAACTGAGTTATGTTAGACTGAAATTCCTGAGATTTGGTTCAACACCCTCACTGATTACACACACCACTAGTTTCAGATTTCCATCCACACACTTCACAAATTCCTGCACCTATTAACTATAGCTATGACACATGACACACACACTATTCCTATATATGTTGACACATACATGGCTCTCACCATTGACACATTATATTACCCTGAATTCTGAGAATAGCTATTCCTATTACACTATTTTCTGTCATAATATACACACATACACTGTTCACTAATTTCCTAAGCTAACACCCTAACTAGTTCACTGTCAGTTCACTTTCTACATACACATCACTGCCTTCCTATTTACACACTGTCATACACACATCCTATTACACTATCATGTAAACACACACACACACACACATCTAGCCTACATTCATGTTCCCACACAACTACCTACTGTTTTCCCTTTATTCACTACACACAATAGTGTATCACATGTACACACACACAAAAGTTAGTTGTAAGACACACACATGTATCCTCTCTCTATATCACTATATGTTAATATATATATTTTGTGTATATGCATAATGTTGCCTATATGTGTATGTGAATAATAAATTATATTAACCTAGTATAAATATACAATATGTGAGAATAGACTATATGTGTGATATGACATGTAGCCTATATACATGGCACATTGTCTATGGGGTATATCCCTACGTGATACAGCCTGTGTATATGGCATGAATGCCCAGTAAATGAGTGTTGATGACTTGTGTGACCTTGTATTGGGTGTGTATGCTAGGATAGACGTGGCTAGGCCTAGTGAGACTTATTTGGGTTAGGCTTGACCTAGTTGACCAAGTTTGACTAGAATAAGTTGACAAGAGTTGACCAAGGGTTGACTTTAGCCTAGATTGACCCCAAACATCATGTAGATACATTGTAGCAGTCTGTTATATTATTTTGGACATGTAGTGACTTGTACTGTTCTATAGGAGACAGACACCACTCCTCGGACAGTATATCCTCTTCAGATATTCAGGATACCAGGTGTCACGCCCCAGAACCAGAATACTGGAGAGCGGAGGAATGACTCAGCCAGCTACGTATTACGGGTAGATGAATACCGTATAATACGATCAATGCTGTCTAACCAGACGAGGGGGTGCATACTACATAAAAGTCTTACTATGGTCATTTCGCATCTATTGTCTCAATCATTCAAATAAGAAACAGTAATACAGAACATGTAAGATAAAGCAGTAAGGCGTCCCAAACGCTCAGTCAAAATGTTCTGGAAATCTGGCTTTACAAAACATAGCCAGATGGTATAGTAAGGTATACACAATTGTTATCAGCTGCAGTCTGACTTAATTACAATCATGCAAAAGTAAGTACAAGACGATCCGACCAACATGTCGGTGCCAAACGGCTAAGTATAAAGTAAATGACAAAACGAGCGGTGAAGTAAGGAAACCCACTCGAGCCCTCCTGCGATCATCCCTCTAGTATTGACCATCTTGGAGGTAGAAGTAAGCTGGATCCTCGGGGACCGGCTCTAAATCTGGCCATGCAAAACCAGAGAGGTTAGACCTCTAATAGCAAGTACCACAAGGAAGGACGATATGAAGGATTAAACCAGTAAGTAAGAAAATATAATAATAGATCTCCGCTTCCCACTAGGATTCACATAACATCATGACACTTCGAACCAACCTCCCAACCAAACAAGAACAGAAGTTAGCCCGTCATGTCCTGACATTCTGATCATCCCAGTTAGGCAACAGAGTAGCACAGTACACAAATAAATCATCTTGAACGGCCAATCAACTACTACGGCTTGCTATTGTGAGTCTCAAGTTATCCTGGAATTATGCAATTAGGGATTCCTCAGTTCTTACTATGTGCAAGCAAGGCTAGTCTATCCAGTCAATCAATTGCGCCAATCATGTAGTTAGACGAGTCCCAGCGGGACGCCCGCCGTTATAGCATGTACAATAATATAAGCAGATACCGTTCCCTGTCCGTGTGACAGATTTACCGTATCTGTGGGAACCAGCCGGCCCGTCGGGCACTTAATAGTCCCAAGGGGGCTGCCATGTAAGAACTCGGGAATCCATTCTCTCCATGCCATCATTATTTTATTTAACTTAATAGTCCCTACGTTGAGCGAAGTTCCATGCCGTGGATCATGGCCATTCAAATGAGTACTTTCGTACGGGGTACGATATGCGCAACTCTACAACGATACCCGTGCGGCTAGGTTGTAGGTTTTACATAGCGTGATACAACAATCAAATCTAACCACGGAGTAATCATGCCTTGACCATAAAGTACACATGCTGTTTTTGTAAGATAAATAGATAACTAAATAATAAATACATAATTTGAAGCCTGCATGTGCCTGTATGCCAATATTCGGGATTGGCTAATCGAGTATAATAGTTCATTACATGAACGTGTCTCATTCATTTTATTCAATAAGACGACTAGCCAGTCTCTTAGTTCCAACTAGGAACGCATGATCAATTTTAGTAAAGATAACCATTATTATCAATGGTATCAAGGCATGAAAGTCAATTAGTACTACATGGGGTCAAGCCTATAACTCCTCAGAGTTAAGTTCTAGTCATACTGGGTATCCATGGATCAATCAAGACACATGACACATTCTACACAATAATCCATATTTACAATATTAACATGTCATGATTTTATCTAGTTCACGCCAAAAGGCGTAAGGATATAATAGAAGAATTATCATGCCATCATTAAAAGAATAAGTTATTGAGCAAATAGAAACACCCTGGTTAAAAGTCACGCCAGCAAGTCTAAGCTAAGGCCAAAAGTCACGCCAATAAGTCTAAGCTAAGGCCAAAAGTCACGCCAACAAGTCTAAGCTAAGACCAACAAGTCACGCTAAGTCTAGCATGAAGGAGTGAGCGTAAAAGGAGTACACTCTGGTAAGCGTGGGCGTGAAAAGTGAAGCGTGACAAGTGATTCACGCACGCACGCTCAGCGTGAGGGTGAAAAGTCACGCACGCCAAAAGTCACGCACAATGTGATCGTGAAAAGTCACGCACGCAAGCTCAGAGACATGAGCGTGAAAAGTCATGCACGCAGTACAAAGACAGAAGCGTGACTCAAAATTCATGCAGACAATGCGAGCGTGACTGAAAATACACGCACGCAAACGCGAGCGTGACTAAAAATACACGCACGCAAACGCGAGCGTGACTAAAATACAGGCAAACACGTAAAGACGTGTGCGTGACTGGGCTAATGTTTTACGCGAGCACGTAAGAACGTGTGCGTACAACATCTCCCGAACTCGTCCTATGGAGCCTTTGTTCCAGTGCCAGAGAAAATACACGCAAAGTTGGGAGATCAAAAACCCATGACAATCGAGAATATAACAAATTAGATCTAGGAGAAACCAGCCACATAAATCAAAAACGTTAAGAACTAATCTCTCTCAGAATCATGAGAGGAAGGGAAATGAACCACAAAAATGGTTCTCCAAGTAAGAAGCAAGATTGCACTTGCCTTCTCCTGCTGCTGGTAGGTGGTAGAGAGTAATGAGAGGAAGAAGAAGAAGTAATGGTGAGAATGAAGTAATGAGGAGAGAGAAAGAGAGGGAAGCTTTAAATAGGGGGAGTGGTGGTAGGTGGGGTGTTGGGCCGGGTTGCACAGATCCATCCAAGCCGAAACCCACTAAGACTAAAGCAAGAAATAAAATGCAGGAAATAAAATTGCAGGAAATAGATTAACATGGAATTTAAAGAGCAGATAATTAATTAACATGAAAATTTAAAGGAATTTAAATACAGAATAATACATGATAAATACTAAATAAATACACATGAGCTGTACATGTATAAAAATACGCATTCCGGGAACGGGGAGTGACATCTCTACCCACCTTAGAAAAATTCTGTCCTCGGAATTTCAAATCCAAGCGGTAGAAATATCGGAGCTAAACTAATACAAGCAATTCTAGTGAGCAAGCAATCATTTTACCATATCAAAATGCAAGTACTATATAAGTAAATCCATCAATCTACGATATCAGGTAGTTCTATCCATAAGGCGATAAGCATGAGAAATCAAGACAATCAAGGTATACAGAAAGAGATATACCTTGTGAGTCAAACAGGTGTGGATACCGTGATCGGATATCATCCTCACGTTCCCATGTTGACTCTTCCAAGGAGTGATGACCCCAAGCAACACGGACAAGACTAATTGTTCGATTCTTGAGTATCTTCTCTCTTCGGTCCAAAATGGACACAGGCTGTTCCTCGTAAGATAGGTTGGTACCAACAACCAGCTCCGAATGATCGAGGACATGACTTGGGTCCGATACATACCTACGTAATTGAGATACATGAAACACGTCATGCACCTCTCGTAATGAAGGTGGGAGTGATAAACGATAAGCAACATCGTCTATCCGATCAAGAATAACGAATGGGCCTACGTACCGCAGACTCAATTTCCCGCGGACGCCAAATCTAATAACCCCACGAGTAGGTAAGATCCGCAAGAATACGTGGTCCCCAACAGAGAACTCTAACGACCTACGATACTGGTCCGCCCAATGACGATGCCGATCCTGCGCAACTCGAAGTCGCTCTCTAATTCCCTTAACCACTTCAACCGTCTGAACAATCATTTCTGGGCCTAACATCTTCCTTTCTCCGATATCATCCCATGCAAGCGGTGACCTACACTTTCTACCATATAATGCTTCGAATGGCGCCATCTGGATACTGGCTTGATAACTATTGTTGTATGAGAACTCGACCAAGTGCAGGTGACTCTCCTAAGACCCTCCAAAATCTAGAGTGCAAGCTCGCAACATGTCTTCTAAAGTCTGAATCGTTCTTTCTGATTGCCCATCCGTCTGCGGATGGTAGGCCGTGCTAAACCTTAACTTGGTACCCAGACTATGATGTAAGCTCTTCCAGAAATGTAATGTAAAGCGGGTATCCCGATCCGACACAATACTGACAGGGACTCCATGCTACCTGACTATCTGTTGCATATATAACTCTGCTAACTTTTCTGTAGATTGCCCTATTCTGAAAGGAAGAAAGTGTGCTACCTTTGTAAGCCGATCTACTATTACCCAAATAGCGTCCTTACCACTTGGTGATCTCGGTAAACCGGTCACAAAGTCCATTGTAATATGCTCCCATTTCTATTCCGGAATAGGAAGCGGTTACAATAACCCGGCTGGCCTCTGCTGTTCTGCCTTCACTTGCTGACATACCAAGCAACGGGAAACAAATCTAGCTATCTCCCTCTTCATCCCGTTCCACCAGAAATGTTGCTTGATATCTTGTTACATCTTGGTCCCTCCAGGGTGAATAGAATATTGAGAACTGTGAGCTTCTGCCATAACCTCCTGTCTGATATCTCCACTAGGCACACATAGACGTGATCCAAACCTAAGTATACCATCTTCATGAATTCTCATCTCCTTCCTGAGTCCCGACTCACATTCTGTCCTAAGCTTCTGAATCCTTGGGTCTTGTGCCTGAGCTGCCTTGATCCTGTCTACTAAGTCGGATTGAACTTGCAGACTCGTTAGAACTCCTACATCACTAGGAAGTATAACTTCGATACCCATCTCCTGAAGGTCTTCTAAGATATGCTTCTGCGTTGTTAACATAAATGCGCCGCCTCTCCTGCTGAGAGCGTCTGCTACCACATTAGCCTTGCTTGGATGATACTGAAGCTCCACGTCATAATCCTTGATCAACTCTAACCATCTTCTCTGCCTCATGTTCAGCTCCTTCTGAGTAAAGATGTACTTCAGACTTTTATGATCTGTGTACATCTCCACTCGGTCACCATATAAGTAATGCCTCCATAGCTTCAGAGCAAACACTACTGCTGCTAACTCCAAATCATGAGTTGGGTAATTCTTCTCGTGGTCCCGAAGCTGCCTAGATGCATATGCTATCACCTTCCCATGCTGCATAAGGACACATCCAAGTCCCTTACCTGACGCATCACAATATACTGTAAAACCTCCGGGTCCAACTGGCAATGTAAGAATAGGTGCTGATATCAACTTTTGCTTCAAAGTCTCGAATAATGCCTGATATTCTGCCGACCAATCAAATGGCACATCCTTCCGGGTCAAGCGGGTCATGGGCGCTGAAAGCCTTGCAAAGTCTGACACAAACCTTCTGTAATATCCTGCTAATCCCAAGAAACTCTGTACATCTGCTACGGTCTTGGGTACTGGCCAACTTTCTACTACTTCTATCTTCCTGGAATCTACTGCTACTCCAGCTCCTGATATGATATGACCCAAAAATGAAATGTGATCCGTCCAGAACTCACACTTACTGAGCTTGGCATACAACTGGTTCTCTCTCAGAACCTGTAACACTTTCCTGAGGTGGTCTTCATGCTCCTCTTCACTAGCTTAGTATACGAGAATGTCGTCAAGGAACACAACGACAAACTGGTCTAAGTATGGCATAAAGATGCGGTTCATCAAATCCATGAATATTGTTGGAGCATTGGTCAAACCAAACGGCATTACTAAGAACTCATAATGCCCATACTTCGACCTGAATGTTGTCTTGGGAATATCTTCCTTCCGAACCCTCACCTGATGGTACCCTGAACGAAGATCTATCTTGGAGAAAACTCTAGCCTGGCTCAACTGATCAAATAAGTCGTCGATCCTGGGTAATGGGTACTTGTTCTTCACTGTTGCCGCGTTAAGCTTCCTGTAGTCAATGCACAATCTGGATGACCCATCCTTCTTCTCCACAAGTACCACTGGTGCTGCCCACGGTGATACACTAGCTTGGATAAACTTCTTCTCCTTCAGTTCCTTAATATGCTGATATACCTTGGCCTGCTCTGAATCCGCCTTTCTGTAAACTCGATCTGATATCGGTTTAGTTCCTGGTGCCAATTCTATACTGAACTCAATATCTCTAACTGGTGGTAGACCTGGAAGTTCTTCGGGAAATACGTCTAGAAATTCTTCAACTACCTTCGGGATCTGAACTTCCTCCATTGCCGTTACTATTCCCTGCTCTTGCTGAGTTGCCTCTGATCTGACTAAGGTGAACCTCTTCATGCCTGGAATATCAAAAGATACACTCCCTCTACGACAATCTATTGTCGCATGACTGTCTTTCAGCCAGTCTATGCCTAAGATAACGTCGAAATTTCCGACAGAAAATTCTATCAACCGGGCAGGTAAAGAATGCCCGCAAACTACAACGCTATACGCTAGAATAACTCTACTAACTCCTACGAGCCCATTGCCAGTGAGTATATTCAACCTCCCTGGCAATGTCTCGAACTCCATTCCTAGTCGTGTCGCAAATTGTGCAGATATAAATGAATGGGATGCTCCCGAATCAAACAATGCTACTGCGGGATATGAGACGACGAGAATGTTACCTGCCACAATATCTTCCGATGCCAATGCCTCTTCCAAGGACAAAGTGAACGCTTGCCCTCGACCTCCTTGCTGGTTTCCATACTGCGGCCTAGCCTGATGTTGCTGCTGGCCCCTTCCTTGATGATGCTGGGGTGGTCTATGCTGGTGTTGCTGCACCGGCGGTCCCTGCTGTCGAAACATCTGAGCCTGCGGTACTAACGAACGCTGTGCCAATGGCCTTACTGCCACTGCTGGTCCTCGATACTAACCAGCCCCTAGTGCTGGCAGAGCAGGAAACTGCTGCCCTGGTCCTCCTGTCTTCGAATTCATGGGACATGTGGTAACCCGATGGTATGGATTTCCACATATCAGACATAGTCCATTCAATGTCCGACACACATCTCTAGTGTGTCCCATCTTCCCACAATAAGTGCAGCCTGTCGGGGGTTGCTGGTTCTTCCTCTGATGCTGTTGCTACTGCTGCCTGGGTGGTGCTAGTCCTCGTATCGCCACATCGTGGATACGAATGCCAGTGGATGGTGCTGTTGCTTGGGGCGCTGCTCCCCCTTCTCCTTCAATCTGACTGTAGGATCTCTTCTGACCCCCAGTCCTTGTCGCAAGCCTCTGAATGGTGAGCTCATGCCTTCGAGTTGTCGTCAATATCTCATCAAAAGTTTGGTAATTGTGCCCCTCTATCAATTGCAAGAGCTCAAGATGAAACCCTTGCTGAAACCTCATGGCCCTCTGGCGCTCCGTTGCTACCATCTCTGGGGCGAATCTACTCAATCTGTAGAACTCCGCTGCATAAGCATCTATAGTCTTGCCAGCCTGCCTGAGGCTGATAAACTTCTGTTGTAGCTCAAACTGTGCCACAACTCCATAGTACTTGGTCTTGAATCTTGCCGTGAAATCGTTCCAAGCCACAGGACGTCTGATGCCCACTTCCTCTGATTCCCACCAATCACGTGCGAGATCCTGAAGTAACAACTTTAATAGATCCACACGTTCTGCTGCCGGTACCTTAGTTGCAGTCAGAATAGCCTCAATATCCTTAAGCCATGCATCTGCTGAGATGACATTCTCTGTGCCCTCGAAACGGCGAAGGTTGTACTTGCAAAACCTGGCTGATGCTCCTGATCAGTCCTCACTCCTCTTTCCAATGCCGTCTATAATCCTTGGTTAAGCAACACATTCTGCTCTTGTAGCTGAGTGTGCATGCGCTGCTGGACCAACATCTGATGTTGCTGAGTGGCCATCATTCCTCTCATGATCTCCAAAAGGGCTGGTGTGTCTACTTGGGTAGGTAGAACTGTTGGTGGTGGTGGAACATCCGGATACTGCGATCCAGCTGCTGGTTCCACTATCACTTCTTCCTGGGTAGCCTCTTGAGGTGAGACTGGCCCTTGCTGCTGACCAACCTGGTCAGGTTGTCCATGTTGCTCTTGTTGTTGCTGCCCAGCTCTGACCGATGCGGACGAAGTGCCCCTAAGAAAAGGGACAAGAGAACAATCAAACAACCGGACATGAAGGATCGATGAAGTCAAAGGATACCGGAATGTCAAGCAAGGGTTTGAGAATAACGAATCATGAAATCAAGGGGGAACATGTGTGATTGAGACATCCTATAAATCAAAACACCCCACAAGTCTGAAATCAGACTTGCATGGGCCACCACTAAAACCTTGTCACGCCCCAGAACCAGAATATTGGAGAGCGGGGGAATGACTCAGCCAGCTACGTATTACGGGTAGATGAATACCGTATAATACGATCAATACTGTCTAACCAGACGAGGGGGTGCATACTACATAAAAGTATCACTATGGTCATTTCGCATCTATTGTCTCAATCATTCAAATAAGAAACAGTAATACAGAACATGTAAGATAAAGCACTAAGGCGTCCCAAACGCTCAGTCAGAATGTTTTGGAAATCTGGCTTTACAAAACATAGCCAGATGGTATAGTAGGGTATACACAATTATTATCAGCTGCAGTCTGACTTAATTACAATCATGCAAAAGTAAGTACAAGACGATCCGACCAACATGTCGGTGCCAAACGGCTAAGTATAAAGTAAATGACAAAACGAGCGGTGAAGTAAGGAAACCCACTCGAGTCCTCCTGCGATCATCCCTCTAGTATTGACCATCTTGGAGGTAGAAGTAAGCTGGATCCTCGGGGACCGGCTCTAAATCTGGCCATGCAAAACCAGAGAGGTTAGACCTCTAATAGCAAGTACCACAAGGAAGGACGATATGAAGGATTAAACCAGTAAGTAAGAAAATATAATAATAGATCTCCGCTTCCCACTAGGATTCACATAACATCACGACACTTCGAACCAACCTCCCAACCAAACAAGGACAGAAGTTAGCCCGTCATGTCCTGACATTCTGATCATCCCAGTTAGGTAACAGAGTAGCACAGTACACAAACAAATCATCTTGAACGGCCAATCAACTACTACGGCTTGCTATTGTGAGTCCCAAGTTATCCTGGAATTATGCAATTAGGGATTCCTCAGTTCTTACTATGTGCAAGCAAGGCTAGTCTATCCAGTCAATCAATTGTGCCAATCATGTAGTTAGACGAGTCCCAGCGGGACGCCCGCCGTTATAGCATGTACAATAATATAAGCAGATACCGTTCCCTGTCCGTGTGACAGATTTACCGTATCTGTGGGAACCAGCCGGCCCGTCGGGCACTTAATAGTCCCAAGGGGGCTGCCATGTAAGAACTCGGGAATCCATTCTCTCTATGCCATCATTATTTTATTTAACTTAATAGTCCCTACGTTGAGCGAAGTTCCATGCCGTGGATTATGGCCATTCAAATGAGTACTTTCGTACGGGGTACGATATGCGCAACTCTACAACGATACCCGTGCGGCTAGGTTGTAGGTTTTACATAGCGTGATGCAACAATCAAATCTAACCACGGAGTAATCATGCCTTGACCATAAAGTACACATGCTGTTTTTGTAAGATAAATAGATAACTAAATAATAAATACATAATTTGAAGCCTGCATGTGCCTGTATGCCAATATTCGGGATTGGCTAATCGAGTATAATAGTTCATTACATGAACGTGTCTCATTCATTTCATTCAATAAGACGACTAGCCAGTCTCTTAGTTCCAACTAGGAACGCATGATCAATTTTAGTAAAGATAACCATTATTATCAATGGTATCAAGGCATGAAAGTCAATTAGTACTACATGGGGTCAAGCCTATAACTCCTCAGAGTTAAGTTATAGTCATACTGGGTATCCATGGATCAATCAAGACACATGACACATTCTACACAACAATCCATATTTACAATATTAACATGTCATGATTTTATCTAGTTCACGCCAAAAGGCGTAAGGATATAATAGAAGAATTATCATGCCATCATTAAAAGAATAAGTTATAGAGCAAATAGAAACACCCTGGTTAAAAGTCACGCCAGCAAGGACCAACAAGTCACGCTAAGTCTAGCATGAAGGAGTGAGCGTAAAAGGAGTACACTCTGGTAAGCGTGGGCATGAAAAGTGAAGCGTGACAAGTGATTCACTCACGCACGCTCAGCGTGAGGGTGAAAAGTCACGCACGCCAAAAGTCACACACAATGTGATCGTGAAAAGTCACGCACGCAAGCTCAGAGACATGAGCGTGAAAAGTCACGCACGCAGTACAAAGACAGGAGCGTGACTCAAAATTCACGCAGACAATGTGAGCGTGACTGAAAATACACGTACGCAAATGCGAGCGTGACTAAAAATACACGCACGCTAACGCGAGCGTGACTAAAATACACGCAAACACGTAAAGACGTGTGCGTGACTGGGCTAATGTTTTACGCGAGCACGTAAGAACGTGTGCGTACAACATCTCCCGAACTCGCCCTATGGAGCCTTTGTTCCAGTGCCAGAGAAAATACACGCAAAGTTGGGAGATCAAAAACCCATGACAACCGAGAATATAACAAATTAGATCTAGGAGAAACCAGCCACAGAAATCAAAAACGTTAAGAACTAATCTCTCTCAGAATCATAAGAGGAAGGGAAATGAACCACAAAAATGGTTCTCCAAGCAAGAAGCAAGATTGCACTTGCCTTCTCCTGCTGCTGGTAGGTGGTAGAGAGTAATGAGAGGAAGAAGAAGAAGTAATGGTGAGAATGAAGTAATGAGGAGAGAGAAAGAGAGGAAAGCTTTAAATAGGGGGAGTAGTGGTAGGTGGGGTGTTGGGACGGGTTGCACAAATCCATCCAAGCCGAAACCCACTAAGACTAAAGCAAGAAATAAAATACAGGAAATAAAATTGCAGGAAATAGATTAACATGGAATTTAAAGAGCAGATAATTAATTAACATAAAAATTTAAAGGAATTTAAATACAGAATAATACATGATAAATACTAAATAAATACACATGAGCTGTACATGTGTAAAAATACGTATTCCGGGAACGGGGAGTGACACCAGGCGAGTACATTCTCTGATCATTTCATATCTTGTTTATGATTATATTCCTGCTTTAGATTACTTTACTTGATGCTGACACGTTGGTAACACGGATTAGTACTATATGGATCTTGTCGTACGATATTATCCCCTTAGCGGATACATCGGGTATTTTATGTTCGTGTACTTTATCATGAGCATCGTGTACTCCTTGTGTTCGTGCTATTCGTGTACAAATTGTGTAAAATCGTGTATACTCATGTGATCACATGATCATCGTATACAACTATACTTCGTGTGCAATAACATAACTTGACTGGATCCTTGTGTATTGATTTGGGCGGGGGAGTAGAAGTGGTTATGTATTCAATCTTGTAGATTACTCGTGTACAACCTCTGTAGATTACTCGTGTACAACATCGTGCCGTTTATATAACCGTCTTGTACTCTGAATTACTAGCACTGATAGTTCTCTTATATACATTAGCTATTTACTTACAGTCTCTTTTTACATCATGTTGTTCTTTCAGTTTCTTGTATCTTACTCTCTAGCATGTTTATATTTCCTAACCTGTTATGATTTGTTGAGATGTACTATACTCGCTCCTGTCCTGACTGGACCTGTTGAAAATATTACAGAGGATGAGGTTGAGGCGTTCTGTTCCACCTATTATGGGACTACCCTAGAGGACTGTTGTGAACTGGACCAACAGCAGGACCCTTAGTAGTGGATGACACTCCCTTAGTCTAGGATGTCTTTCATTGTATTTATTTTGGATTACTGTATTGAGATTTTGAGATGTTATCTGGATATGTATTATCTTAGACACTTAGACTTTTATGTGGGTTGTATCTCTGTGGATTTTATTTCTGTTCATATCTATCTATCTATCTTTTATCGTATTCTACCTTAGATGTGATTGAGACTATATTTGCTATGTCACCTCCATTCGGAGTGTATATACTTTATAGGTACCTTATATATTGTTAGATGATTGACCTAGGACAGCGTTCTGCCGCCGACACTGCGGCGTAGGCTGGACGTACCCACTTCTCGTGCCCTTACTCTAGGGTGCGGGTCATGACAAAATACGAATAATAGTTAGATAATTTTTTCGAATCACATAAACATCGTACTGTACATTTACATGACTGAACATATGTGAACATTATTTACAAAAGGTTACACATAAAATTTCTTCAGGAACTTGTCGTTGATAGGCATCATGAGCAAGTCACCATCAGGCTTGGTTAGTCGGTACGCACCGTTAGAATATACTGATTCTATAACAAAAGGACCATCCATTTAGGCTAAAAATTTTGTTTTATTTTGTGCGTCATGACCATTAGTTTTCTCACTGCTAAGACTAGATCACCAACTTGGAAGATTCTTTCCTTCACCTTTTTATTGAAGGCTCTAGAAAGGCGTGCTTGGTATAGCTCAATGCGCTGCTGAGCTAACAAGCATTTTTTGTCTAGCGCTTCGAGCTCCTGTAGTCGCAGACGGTAGTTTTCTTTATTAGTCAACTCACTGGCTAAGACTACCCGAAGAGAAAGAATCTGGATTTCTAGGAAAAAAAACTGCTTCGCTCCCATAAACCAGAGAGAATGGCATACTGCATGTTGGAGTCCGAACCGTTGTACGATAGGCCCATAGACATTCGCCGAGCTTCTCATTCTAATCGTGTTTGTTTGAAGACACGAACTTCTTGAGAAGTTTAATGATGGTTTTATTGAAGGCTTCTGCTAGCCCGTTAGCCGTTGGATTGTAGGCAGTAGAGGCTACATTCTAGATTCGATTCCTATCGCAGAACCGATAGAATGTATAGCTTGCGAATTGTAGACCATTATCATGGATGATCCTGTGAGATAGGCCGAAGCGGTAGATAACATGATGTTTGATGAAACTGATCACGTTCGACGCCTTCACTTCGGTGAACGGTATAGCTTTCGCCTATTTGGAGAAGTAATCGGTTATGGCTAGGATGAACCGATGTCCTCTGGAAGATGGCGGGCTGATTGGGCCTATGACGTCCATACCACAAGCTTCAAAAGGCTAAGATGCTGTCATCGGGTGTAGAAACTCCGAAGGTTGATGAATAAAATTGGCGTGGAACTGACAAGCCCTACACTTCTTTGTATATCCAACAATATCTGCTATCATCATGGGCCAATAATAATCCATTCGTCTGAGGCGATCTTATAATTTGGGGCCTGGTTGATGTACACCACAAACTCCATCATGAGTCTCCCGGAGTGCATGTTTGGCTTTTGTGTCCGATAAACATCGTAACAGTAGCCCGTCGTAAGAGCGTCGATACAGCATCTTGGTAGCTGTGTCATAGTAAAATCTAAGGGATCGCCTTCGGATAGACACTGCTTCCTTTGGGTCCTCGGGAAGGATTCCATAGACGGCGTAGTCTATAAAAGAAAATCTCCAATCTTTAACGTCGGTGTTTGTTTCCTTTGTGTAACTGTGATGAATATGCAAGGCATCTTTTATACAGAATAGTTCTCGACCAGACACTATGATCGACTGCTGAGTATTGGTAGGGACGGTCAAGGAAGCAGCAAGACCGGCTAGAACATCTGCTTCTATATTCTTTAGTCGAGGCACGTGCTCGATGAAGAATCTAGCAAAAGTAGACGCCAACTCGATTGTCGCTTTGTGATAGGGAATGAGATCTTTGTGATGAACTTCATAGTCCCCTCGGACCTGACTAACTATAAGCTTGGAATCACCGTAAGCTTCTAGATAGTCAACTCCCAGTTGTTTTTCCAGTTGTAGGCCGATCAATAGGGCATTATATTAGGCCACATTGTTGGTGCAGGGTTCCACGAGAGAATATGTACGATGTATAACCAGATGGTCGGGTGACACGAGCACGACGCCTACTCCGGCCACGATATTTCCTTTAGGTCCCGTTCTTGATACACCGTCAAAGAACATTCGTCAAATAGGGATTTCTTCAGTTGCGGTATTAGATTCCACTATCTCATCGGGGATTTTGTCGTAGAGTTTGGAAGATTCTGGCACCGGATGAGTTGCTAGGAAATCAGCTAACGCGTGGCCTTTTACTGCCTTCTGAGGAACGAACAACATATCATATGGAGTCAACAGCATTACCCATGTAGCTAAACGAGAATTGAGAGAACCCGGTTTAGTCATGAGTATTCTAGAGGATTGACTTTAGATATGATGTGGATAGTATGTCCAGACACATAGTGGCGTGTCTTCTGGATAGCAAATACCAGTAGAAGGCATTCATTTTCCAAAGGTGTGTATCTGTGCTCGGTACCCACCATTGTGCGGCTGAGGTAGTAGATTGCATGTTCATGGCCGCCTTCATTCTTCTGAGCTAATAGGGCGCCAAGGGAATGGTCTATAGCGCGGACATATAGTAAGAAGAGCTTTCCCATTATTGGAGCTACCAATACTGGGAGGCTTGTGAGATACTTTTTGATGTCGTCGAATGCGCGTTGACATTGTTCAGTCCAGACGAAAGATACGCCTTTCTTCATGAGATGAGTGAACGGTTGATATCTTCCAGAAAGGTTCAAAATGAATCGTCTGATGTAGGCTAGCCTTCCTTGAAGTCTGCATAGCTCTTTGAGATTTCTTGGAGGATACATATCGAGGATAGCCTTCACTTTCTCCGGGTCAAGATGTATACCCTTTGAAGTGATGATAAAACTACGAAACTTACCGATGGAGACTCTCAGAAAAAACTTGGTTTGATTCATCTTGAGTTGGTGTGCACGTATTAGTTCGAACACCGTTCTCCGGTCTTGGAGGTGGTTGCACTTAAGACGACTTTTAACTGCGATATCGTCTACGTAGCATTCTACTGTTTTGCGTAACTGATTGCAAAAAATTGTGTTCATAGCTCGCTGGTACATCGTCCCTGCATTTTTTAATCCCAAGGGCATTACCGTATAGCAGTATACCCCCCAACGGTATTCAAAAAGATGTGTTCTTCTCATCGTTGGGGAACATCTTGATCTGGTTGTAGCCTGAGAACCCATCCATGAAGGACATCTGCTCGAAGCCATAAGTATTGTCGATCATTACGTCGGTGATCGGTAGAGGGAACTCATCTTTCGGGCATACAGAGTTCAAATCACGGTAATCGATACAG
The DNA here is from genome assembly GCA_029216955.1 of Iris pallida. Classification (NCBI taxonomy): domain Eukaryota; kingdom Viridiplantae; phylum Streptophyta; class Magnoliopsida; order Asparagales; family Iridaceae; genus Iris; species Iris pallida. The sequence goes on from JANAVB010007197.1 coordinate 4,102,475, forward strand.
ACTTGAACTTTACCGTTCTTTTTCATGACTGGAACAATATTGGCGACCCAACCAGGATGTTGTTCTTCGCGAATAAATTCACTTGCAATGAGCTTCTTGACTTCATTCTCGATAGCCTCCATGATATCTGGTCGAAATCGTCATTGCTGCTGCTTCACTGGCTTAGCTTTAGACGAAATATTTAGGCAGTGCATGGCGACTTTAAGGTCCAAGCATGGCATGTCTTCATAGCTCCATGCAAAGACGTTGATGTATTCTCTTATAAGCTGTATAAGAGATTGTCGTTCATCGCCAGATAGACTTTTGCTGATGAAGATTGGTTTAAAAGATGATTCATCTCCTAAATTGACTTGGATGACTTCGTCTTCGGTAGGTGGTTCACGTTGTTCGAAATGCAGCTCCCACCTAGTATCCATCTTTTGAGCCCATTGCTCAAGCTCAATCGATTGGACATCATCTGCAATTTGGTCAACTGACACCATGTTGACGGACAAAGTTGCTTTGAACATGTCGACAATGCTGGAGTGTGAATCCCAGAGGCAGGAATCAAAAGAATGAGAACAATGATCTGCTTCGTCATCTGATCTTTCGGGAGTTGTTGGAGGAGTGACATAACCCAAACTAACACCGTTTTATTAATAATAGTTTTCGGGTTTGCCGGGAGGAGCAAAGTGACGTATTGGCAACCGTCGTCCCCGGCCATAGTTTAGCCCCTGGTCGGTTTTTATGTCATATGCCATGTTCTGGATGATATTCTTGGCCTGCCAACTATATCGTAAAAGTTGTATTTTCCCAGAGTCATAGTCAGCTTTCGTGTGTGATTGGGAGAAGTAGAGTCCAGAACGAACTTTCTTTCGCCAAATAACCGAAGATGATTAGTTCTTCACCCTTCTTTCTAGCTGGAATGATGAAGTAGTGGATATCTTCTGGGTAAACTTCGGCATGTAGAGGTGTGGTCCTATGTCGTGCTCTAGAGCGTATATCGTACCTATGTAGTGGTTTACAGATTGATAAACATCGGAGTAATTCAAAGATAAACTATTACTAAAAAAATACGCAAGTTTTTCTTCAGGGATAACATCATCCACTGAAGGTACATTATTATGAGTATTGATATACTCATTGAGGGGATCATCATCTGGAGGAGGAGCCACAGTCTTGGTTAAGTTCACCACATAGGGTAACTCTTCAGGATTGGGTGGACGGACTTCAGCAGGTTCCGCCCGAGGTGTCTTGCGGAGAGTGATGATACGTTCTTCTTTTTCACCCAGGTTGTGAAAGGCTTCGGAGTACTTTTTGGAGTAGTGTACGTCCTTTGACTCGGATAATCAGGGGACCATCATTGGAGGATGAACTTGCTTCAGCTTCATCGTCAGCTTCGTTACCGTCATCCTTGGAGGGCTGAGATTGGTAGAGTACCGAATCTCCATAGTAGGCTTCGATGCCCTTAAAAGGATCGACATCGACAAACTCCGTCTTTACGATGTCATCGCTGTTGACGTACTTGAAGCACTGGTAAAGTGTGGAAGGAACGATCATGTTCTCGTGTATCTACGGACGTCCCAACAAGACGTTGTAGGATACATTGGCATCGATCACATAACAAGAAACCTCTGTTCGGAGATCACCGATCTGGCACTTGAGACGGATCTTGTCCAGCAGGTGGCTTCTCCCAACATTGAAAGCCTTGATAGTTGTATTGGTTGCAGCTAGCTTTTGTAGAGGGATTCTTAGAATTTGAAGCAAACTTCTAGGAATGATGATGAGGAAGGAACCAGGATCGATGTGCATCCGATCCACCTTAATCGTCCCGATAGACCCTGTATAGTACAGAGGTCTATCATGACGATTATTTTTTAGTAGCATGTCCTCCTGTGAAAAGGTGATGTTGGGCACCACTTCCATAGTACTATGGCAGTGAGGACAGGAGACAGGGTCTTCAGCGGGGGCTTTGACCTCAGCGAAATAAGAGTCGGCATGTAGTAATGCCTTACTTAAGGCCTTTCATATTTTTTTGGAGCGTCGTAATAGATCGAACAGAGACAACCTGACAGGTGTATTGGCCAGCTGTGCCAGTATGTCAAAGTTGTAAGGCCGATCCATGCCTTCAGGAGTTGGTGCCTTCAGAGACTTGTCAAATTGTGTCTCCTTCTGCTTAGCTTTGTCAGTAGTTGAAGGATTAGACGGGCCGGCTTCTGAACTTGTGGAGGCAGCAGGAGCTTGAAAAGGTACTGCTTCTTCTTGTGCGGGGTTGTAAGTCCGTAGGTAGGCCTTCCCGGATCGCGTCTCACCAGATAGAACTTCGTAGATGGAAGAAGACACCATATGACATGACTTGTATTTCTTGCCCCTTTTTGCTTTGGGAGATACCACCCCCTGCGTCATTTCTTGCACAAGGACCGGATGGACCCATATGATCTCACCACGTTCAGTCGTGAGTGGCACCAAGGTTGAGTTGCGAGCTGGCGGCAGGTTAACAACTTCTATTATTGCCTTGGGGATTGGGACCATGCCGTCTGGGACTACTGTGGGAGGAAAGTCACCAAACTAAAGAGAGATCATGTTAGAAGATACGACCTTGTCTTCAGCTTCGAGGTTGATCACTTGGCTGTCGATAAGCTATTGTATCTTCTTCTTCAGGACGATGTAATCCTTGGTGGAGTGATGCACATACTGATGATAAAGACAGTACTTGGGATCGTTGAGTTGGTTTGCCTCTGCAGGACGTCATGGTGGAGGCAATGTCAGTTTATTACCCTTCGTCAATGTGTGAAAAATGGTAATGACATCGTCTTCGTCAAAGGAGAAGGTCTCCTTAGGCTTGTCAGAGGCATCCTGAGAATTGGAAGCTCCCTTGGAAGTATCGACCTTCAAGACTTCTTTTTCTTTACTCCCACGGACATGGATAGTTTGAGGATGCTTGCCTTTGTCTTTAGATTTGGGTATTTTCAACCCCAGTAATTCCATATTAGGAACATCATTTTTAGCAGCATCAGCGGCCCCAATAAAAGCGGGCCATGTATCATACTTATGTATACCCAGACAAAACTTTACTGTATAAAGTTATGTCGACAAGTATCCATAAGTTCTGAGTCTGGTATACCGAAGGGCATCTTCAATGCTAGCCGCCTGAAGCATTCGATGAAAGCAATGACAGACTCAGTCCTCCTTTGCTTGGTCTCGATGAGGGTGGACATACTAACATGCATGCCACTCTCGTAAAACCTGTTGAAGAATAACCTCTCCAAGTCTTTAAAAGAATTTATACAGCCGTCAGGCAGACTGCAGAACCATTCAAAAGCTATCCCCTACAAGGTGCTAATAAACAACTTTGACAAGAACGGATCGTCCCCGGGTAAGTGTAGAGTCTGCGTGTTGAAGTATGTCATGTGTTGACGAGGAGAAGTCATCCCGTCAAATGAATTTAGCGTCAGTGGCTTGTAGTTAGGAGGGCAAGTAGCATTCTCCCATTCAGGAAGATAAGGTTGAGATATCCCCATCTTTTGAAGCTTGTCTTTGTGTGAGATAGTGTCGAGACGGGCAACCAAAGAATTAATTGCATCCTGTTGATTGAGCAGGTGTTAGAAAACGGCTGCTGTAAGGTTGTCAGGCGTCGTTGTGAAGGACCACCCCCAGCATTTGCAAGATTTGGAGGAGGCGCAACGGAATGATACTCCTTCTGTAGTAAAGGAGGGTTGTTTCTATGAGCCGGACTAACATGTGTCGAGACGTTTTATTAAGGTGGAGGAACAATCCCAACAGCTTGGACCGCCATGAGACTGGTAAGCATATCAGTGATCTTGGCAAATGCTATTTCAAGACCCTCTAGCCGTTTGTTGGTCTGGTTACTGGCTTCTTCAGGTCTTTTTCCATCCATCATGTATGTAGATAACATGCGAGGACGAACAGAGAAAACAGTACAACTGGCGCTGATATTATCTGTCTCTGAGTTGACAAGTCCCTCATCTTCAGGTAGGAGAGGTAGATAGTTGCCATCAGACTCGGAGAGATTATCGTCATCTATATGGCTACCCCAAGTGTGAAGGTCATCTGCTTCAGACTCTGAGGGAATACTCCCCCCAACTTGGGAGTCCTCGTTATCTATACGGAATCTCGCCTTCGACCGAGTACCCATATAGACTTCTTCAAATGTGACAGCCTGCCGGCTATCTGTTGGCAAACTTTTTCTTCTTCTGTTAGCGGAACTGAGAGAGAAAGTTGGGTTCGTGGTCCATCGTCTTTGATTGGGGCTTCCATAAGGGGGACCCCATGAAGCCATGTTGGATAAACACACAGTGGCTTTTCATCGTCAGAGAAATACAGTCGTCGAAATACGGACTGCCTCTGAGGCACTCTCATTGCCTTGGAGCAGCAATAGTTGATGACAATACTGGTACACGGATGTACACCATGAATTGTTGTGTCCTCCCTCGCTTTACGCTTATGATTTATTATATCGCGTAAGTCAGCGGAAGGAGGTTTTGCCTTAAAACCCATGTCACATGCATCGTCGAGCTTTGTATGTGGGTTTGTAAGGAGAGTTGGCGCATCCGGACTTAGTTCACGTGTAGGGGCAACCCCCATACCTAAGTTCTATGATGACCTTGAAGACAGTCCCGTGCTATACGCGTTGGGGCCTATCTTTTTGCTGTGGGCGCATAGGCCCTGGAATCTGCCTTTGGACGCATGCTTCTTGGCAGCATGTCTGAGCTTCCTCGGTGTGGGCGCATAGTATGGGTCAGTTGAGCCTGGGCGCATAGCCTTGGGCGCATGACCCTGGATGCACAGTCTGTTAAAGACAGAAGCCTTCTCGCCAGAGTTATGCGCCCATACACCCCCTTGGGCGCATAGCTTTGGGTGCATGCTTAGTGGAGCAGCGTTGTTCTCTTCCAGCTTTGCCTCATTCGTTTGTGAGCCTCACTGGGTTTGGCCAAAGTGTCGAATACTCCGATTCTTGGTATCGTAGTATTTTCCTTTGCCAAGTCTCGAACGTTGAACACTCCATTGTTGGTAGCACAAGAGAGAAGTCGCTGGGCTAGTAGAGCCCGAAACGGTGTGAGCCTTCTTTGTTTGTTGAGCTTCTGTGGCAGAGCCATGCGCCCATGTGACAGAGTCCTTCAGTTGTATATCTGCTATGACATTGGCAAGATATGTACGACGAGCCTTCGGTAGCCAAGTCTTGCGAGACTTGTTTGGCTTCGCTGATTTTGAGGTAGTAGAGCCGTCCCTCGAGAGCATCTCTTCGAACGCCTATTGATCGAACTTCATGATCAACATCTTCTGAGTGCTCCCCACTTTGTCGGTATCGGATTACGTCACCACCTTCTTGTCAGAGAAAAAGGTAGTCCCCAGCAAAGTTGCTATTTTTATGGACACACACAAAAAGAAGAAGAAATACTGTCTTTTTTATTGGCGCAAGGTACCACAAATCGAGTACGCCTGAGAGATCATGTGCTAAGGATCTCCGAGTACAGAAAGAATTCTGGAGAATGGGATGATGGAGATCGAACGACAGTTGCTCCTTTACTTCGTTGACACTCCGATTACAAAAGTGGAAGAAACCTAAGAAAATGGCTAACTCTCGGATCACTGGCAAGAAGTACGATAATTTGGATGAGACCCATTTTTAAAGTTGTTCTTGAGCTAGAATGATGTTATGTGCCCACATAAGAAAACACACTGGTTTTCATGTGGACGCATGGTCCTGCTTTGGGCGCATAGGGTGTAGGCGCATGCAGGCTGCGTGATCGTGGGTTGATCTTGGTGCTGACATGGTCGCATGCTTCGGTGCACAACTGCTCGTGGAGATTGACGTGGCTGTATGCTTCGGTGCACGATTGATCTTGGGTTTGACCGAGTTAGAGGCTGTTCTGGCTTGGGCGCATAGCCTGAAACTGAGCTATGCACCCCCTTCTGGAGGAGCCTAGAGTGGGCGCATGGGCGCATAGCCCACTCTGGTGGCTTGGACGCATATGTCTTCACTGGTGACTTGGACGCATATGTCTTCATTGGTGACTTGGGCGCATATGTCTTCATTGGTGACTTGGGCGCATGGTTGTCACTGGTGACTTCGGCGCATGGTTGTCCAGTCTGCTGAAATTTTTATGCTTCTACAGGCGGGTTCAGACCTTTCTCCCCCACTCCATCATGTCTAATAAAATATAGTTTTTATGCGAGTGTTGCTATTAATTTGTGAGCGTGACTTGAGCGAGTAAAGGTATTAGTGTGTGCCGAACATTAAGATAGAACATTGAACAATTGAGGCGACGTACATCAAGTGCATGGGTCGCGATAGGACAAATTGATGGTAGAACGTTGAAAGGCAATATTAAGATGTGCATCAAGTGCACGACTCAAAGAATATTGAATATTAGGCCTAGAACATTGAATATGGCGTTGAGTGTGCATCTATGCACGAAAAATATGTGAATAACTTATTAAGAAAAATGGACAAGTTGTGGTGCAACGCCACGGAACCTGTTGTGACATTGAAAGGTATACTTCGTGCATCGAAGTATACAGTTGTGGCACTTATGCCACGGAACTACTATTGTACAAATAGCTTATGAATGGAATGCGTTGGATAGTACAAAGGTATTGAACCTAAGCTGTTGGGGCATCGTACATCAATACGGATGTGTTGGGGCATAGTGCCGATGGAACTCGAGATAGATTGAGTTAAGACGAATTATATATTGAGAACTTGAGATTGGTTGGAAATGATGTAACTTATGAACTTTTGCGCATATTGTATGGTCAATGGACTTGGATAACCTATGAACGGGTGCTGCTTCCCTTGAACGAGTTACGACCGGGGCACGGGGATCGTTCGGCCTAGGAGAAAATTATGTTTGGTATTTATGGTGCACTTCACTAGAATGAATTGCGACCGGCCACTGATGTGATAAGCCACAATAATAGTAAGTTTAGGATTGTTTGGATATAGGGCTAGCAACCCGTACAGGGAGCGATCGTCGGCTTACACATTGAGATACTAGTCCATTACGGTATGGAACGTAGTAAACTTCATATAGATAGAGCCGGTGGGCTGAGATTAGAATTGGGTGCAGGCGCATATCCTGCCACCCTTATGATTATGCTAGAAATGTTGGTTAATTATATAAATTGTTGTCAGTTTGCAAGCTTGGCGATTCGAGACATAGATGTGCACGATCACTGTTTATGAATATCATGTGGCTAACAATGTCTATCGTAGGGACACGATACTGGACACATTTATGATTCAATTTCTATTGATAACATGCTTTACTGCTTAACATTGCCATGAAACTGATCCTATGGCAATAATAAAAAGACCACATAAAAAGATGCATATTTTACTAAATTATTTAGTGTTGGTTTAGGCGAGTGGATCTTGATCGGTACGCGAGAGGATAAGTATTGATCCCCCACCATATGCTTGCATGTTCAGGAAATATGCTCGTGGTGGAGCTTCGCTTGGACGCGCTGAGGCATGGAGTCCCTTAGCTTTTTGAGGCGTGCGACTGTACTTAAGCTTGACGTGCAACATGAAGATGTTTCGACCATAGGTCATTGGATGTGTTATAAAAGATATGGTGTATGGAACAAGATCCATTGTGAGCTAGAGAGATCATGAGTGCTGCAAGCCAATCGGCATATTCAACTACGCTATTCAAAGCCTTGTAATCTACTTCATTATTAATAAAGATTTGTTTTGATACTCTGGTGCATCTCCACCTTTTTTTGTTGCTTATGTATTGAATTGAGACAACCATTTTGAGAATCTGTCATATTGTCTTGCATGAGTGCAATGCCGGACTCGTGCGGCATCACGCCCCAAGCGATGACGATTGATTCAGGTGAAATTGATACGAGGACGAGCAATTTTCCGGGTCAGGGCGTGACAAAGCGGTATCAGAGCGGTTCTATCCTTCGGACCTTGAACGAATCTCTTGACTCTGAGTTGCTTTTGCTATCGAAATCAATTAGCCCTATGTTATTTTCGTAACCGCATGGCTCATGGATCTGCTCGATGCTACACTGGATGTTCCATATAATAAGTCTAAGTACTTGTGTGTGTCTTGCTGCATATGTTTGGAATATATGTGATGTTGTCGGATAATGTTGCAAGATGTTGGCTGTGTCAAGTACAGCAAGTTGTGCCATATTTGTTGTATCAGTATAGCATATCGTGAGATATTGTTGTATCGGTGCAGCGAGTCGATATATGGGATGATACGTGTTATATGGCTATACGAATGGATAGCGAATGTGTGCAACAGATTCGAGTAATAGCTTTGAGTATCGAGAATGAATTGTTACACGATTTACAATGAGAGGGATTAAGGAATCTCAAAGCTATAGTTGCGAGTTGAGTTGGTCGCTAAGTAGAAATTGAGTACACGAATATATAAGTTGGCCTAGTTGAATCAAGCTTCGAAGTAGGCGAACGTTGTAGAAGCATGGAAAAGAACAGAAGAAGCCCATGCGGCTCAAAAAAGAAGAAGCCCATGCGGCTTAAAGCAGAAGAAGCCTCATGCGGCTCAGAAATTTATCAGAGCCTCATGCGGCTCAGAAATTTATCAGAGCCTCATGCGGCTCAGAAACCCTTCAATAGCCTCATGCGACTCAGGCGAGAATCACGTGACCCTATGCAGCTTTACAGTTGGCCATGAAGTGACTTCTCCCAATAAATGCCCTGACATAAAGCAATAACTCTGACACTAAAGCTGAAATGATGAACTTCGATATGACGGCGTATTTCTCGGGAAACGGAGAAAATCTCCTCTGCAGCTGGCACGATCCATAAACTACAGAGCCCCCTATGCGGCCGCCACCATCCCATGCGGCTGATGCTCGCATGCGGCTCGGAGCGAGAAGACCCTTGTCATACGGCTCAAATTATGAACAGTCACCCTATACGGCCGCTGTTCTCATGCGGCTCGGATCATGAGGATCATCTCCATGCAGCTCACGCCCATGCATCCTTGACACATGGCAAGTCCTATGCGGCTCAATTGAAAACCACCCCCATGCGGCTCATATTTAAGAGATTTCACCTATGCGGCTGCCACCTTCATGCAGTCCAAAACCTAAGAAGCTACCCTCATACGGCTGTGGCTCGCGATTATGACATGTGGCAGAAGATCAGTTTCCCACGTGGCACTAAATCAATCAAGAGTTATCAACAAATTCCAACAACCTGATTTAGTGCAATCATCATAATTACCCAAATCAAAACAGATTTATGGCAATCACATGGATTAGACACATGGCAGGAGATCCGAGCTTCCCAAGATTCATGACAATCAGCATTGATTGCCCATACGGATTTTACACAGTCAGCATTAATTGCCCATACGAATTTGGCGCAATCAAGAATTAACTGCCCAAATGTAATACAAGCAAGATTAATGGTCCAGATGATTGGCTGCCGACTTTTCAAAGGGGGGAATCATTGCAAACCCTAATGATCACACCCCCACTTCTATAAATAGCAAGGTGCCATTCCCTTGCAAAAAAAGACCACTGGAGAATTCAGGAGAAAAAAAGAAGAGAGATCATCTCCATCCGGCTGGACACACACAGAGAGACAAAGGCGCGTACAGAAGAGTCTTCCCATCTTGAGAGCAGTTCTTCACCGGAGCCAAGGCTACGTCTGATCGTCCAAGGAGTAAGGCAGAGCGGCCATCGCTTTCCCGAGCCTCTACCGTCACCCCCCAGAATCAAAAATAAACAATCGTACTTAGACTGCTGTAACTAGGTTTTCGTCCCTAGGCTTTCTTTGTACGAGCGAGTTTGTATTGTGAGTCTAAGTCCAGTCCTCCTATATAATTGTTCTGTACTTTTACAATCAATGGCAAATACGATGGCGACTCTGCTGGGGACTAACTTCTCCATGGCTGAGGAGTTGGTGACGCAATCAGACGAAGCCAAACTTGGCTCCACTCAATAAATGCTGGTCGCCCGGTTCGACCAACAGGCGTTTGAAAAAATGCTCTCCGATGGGAGCGCTGGCCCAGTCCAGCGGCGAACCCGCACAAAGAAGGCCCGTATGGAGTGGAGACCCAAAAATTTTGCTCCTCCCTAAGCTCTCGAAGAAGTACTCTCTGTTGCCCGAGACAGCGGAGAAGTCTCACTTGCGGCCCCACTCCAGACCACAGAGGACCCTGCTGTCCCCAAGTCCGGCAGAAGAAAATACTATGATGCTGGACTTACAGGGGCAAAGAGGAACTCTGTGCGATCCAAGTCGCATAAGGGCGCCAGCCGCATGGAGGCTCATGCGGCCGCAACTGTCAACCGCATGGAGGGAACTCATGCGGCCACACAAGTCAGTCGCATGCAAAAAACTCATGCGGCCAGAATTTCCAGCCGCATGCAGATAGCCTGCACGGCCATGACACCTAGCCGCATGCCGACAGCCTATACGGCCACGACTCCTAGTCGCATACAGAAAAGTCATACGGCCACACATACCAGCCGCATGCAGACAGCCTGCATGACCACCGATCCTAGCCGTATATCATCTACTCCATGCGGCTCGCGGTCAGTCTTTGACCGCCTCTCATACGGTCCTGACCATGAAGACTCTCTGGAGCATATGCCAGACTATGTTGTGACTAGCTTGGACTCTTCCTACTACGCACTCTCAGGTTCTAGGAGGAAGAAGTCTTGGGCAGCGTGGGCTCGACGAGCTCAGTCAGCTGTCCCGACTTCTGACTACCAGGGCATCCCGATGACTATTACTCGGGCCCCTGATGAGAAGTTGTACAGAACTACCCGTGTCCAGCCCCCGGAGGCCAACGAACGGGATAGTTATCAAGAATCTCCTAACAAGGATCAGGGGCGAGTATTCACGCTACCCCCACATCAAGGAGCAGGCAGGAGGCCAACGCGCTCATCAGCCCACAAAGCAGGTGACCCGCACAACGTGATTCTTCACAAGCGCAAGGAAAGAGACGAAAATTTGACATGCAAAGAGTCCTGTCAAAGACATCAATGCACCCAAGTCATAGTCAACTGTTGCTGCAGCAAGGCAGCAGCACAAAAAGACCGACGGTCCGTCTTCCAAAGGCTGCAACACCCAAACTCAGAAGACGAGGCATTTCTCGTCGCCTCTTGCAATTCTGCTCTGAAGATTCTTGGCAGCGGAAGAGGGAAGAAAACAAATGTCTCCAGCCCGAAAATTTCAACCGGCATAACCAAGAAAATTTCTTCTAAACGGCTGTCTACCGCCGTTGCAGGAGGAGTTTACCAAGGTACCCGCTCAAAAATGAAATCTGCCATACTGGAAGATTCGTCCACATCTATGGGAGACACTGGAACCGGGGGTAGTATTCCTCCAAATATCCACAATAACCCGGTGTTCCAAGAAGATAGTCCGGGGGGAATGGTTCACCCAACAGATGCAGCAGGTCCCGACGTCCCCGAGGACATCCACAATTCCCAAGACGAGGCAAGCTCTGAAGCTGGAGGTACCACTCTTTCTGAGTTAGAACCAGAGGAGGGCATTCCCACATACCCAGACGACTTCTCTGTACAAGGGTATGACTCAGAGGGTACGTCCTCTACCGTTCCTTCCATCTCTCCTCATGTGAGGACGGTGTTCATGACAGACAGCAAACAAGAAGGTTCTAGTGATCGCCAACGCATCGACACTTTGGAGGCCATACTACATGCTTTGGTCAAGTCTGTGGACGAGATCAAAGCAGTCCTTCCAACTCTGCAAGAAAGAATGCCTGGCCAAACAAGCTTGGGTCCCGTGGTCAATACGGACTCGAACTCAGCTGCACCAAACCCAGGCAATAGTCCTCCTGAAATATCTGCTCCTACCGCTGCAGACGAGGCCAGGGAGACAAGAAGAGAGGTCCAGGAGCTCCGAGCCATGTTCCATGCCCGGAAAAACTGCCAAGACCTCAGGATACGACAACCGTATCCCGCTGCATAGAGAGATGTTCCCTTCCCACCAAAATATAAACCGTTCCACATCAATCCATATAATGGCAAGACATCTACAAGCAGGTACATCACCTACTTCGAAGTCACAATCGACCATCTGCCTCATGACGACGCCATCCTTACGCGGTTGTTCATCGGAGCCTTGGAAGGGGTCGCCTTCGACTGGTACCACAACTTGCCGGACAATTGCATCCACTCCTTCACCGACTTCAAACGCATGTTCCTAGAGAGGTTCTATAAAGTAGGACAAGACGTGACAATGTCCACTATCATGGACGTTGTTCAGGAAGAAAAGGAGCTAACAAGAAATTATATCGAGCGGTTTCGCCAAACCGCGATGAAGCTGCCCTATGGCAACCCTGATTCCTCCTTGATTGAAATTTGCCAAAAGAGACTGCTTCCCACAATCAGCCTCTGGATGGGCGAAAGTCAATTCAAGGATTGAAAGACGTTCATCATCAGTGCCACTAGCGCAGAAGACAAGGTGAAGAAAGCTCGCCAACTGGGATTGCACATCTCGGAAGGGGAAGACAGGGACAAACGCCCTAACGTCAACAACAACAACGATGACAATTCCTCCAGCAACTGAGACAACAAGGGCAAGCATGCTATGGTGACCGACACAGCCCCAAAGCCCGAATCAACGTCGGTGGAAAAGTAGTGGCCTCAGATGACCTACTCCTTCGAGGATGGCCATGTTAAACCCATCTTAGACATGCTCATCCAAGGAGGACGAATTCAGCTCCCTCCTCCCAGGCGTGAGCCTCGTCCTACAGATATAGAGAGCCCCAAGTACTGCCATTACCATCGCTATGTTCACCATGCTACACAAGACTGCTATCAGCTGAAACGATACATCCAACATCTCATCGATTCTAAGGCCCTGGCCATTGATTTCGAAGAGGTAACCGTAGCAGCCAATATGGTGTCAGTACAATTCGACAACTTTCCTCCGACAAGGACTCAAGACGGAGTAGTACCTGTCCCCCGAGCAAGGATGGAGGTCGGTAACCTTCCACCTTCCTGAGACCAAGCTGCTGGTCTAGTACCCCTTACCACATCACGAAGGGAGATCATGTGGGTCCATCCGGACTTGGTACCTGAGGTGACTCAGTCCGCGTCTCTCTCCACCTGTAAGAAGAAGAATGGAAAAGTCAAATCATGCCGCACGATCTCGACAGAGATCGAAGAAGCTGCTGCTGTTACCCGCTCCGGCGCACAAACCCAACCTCCACCGGGTAACTCGGCTGAAGATCAGCAGCCGACAGCTGCTGATGCTCCAGGACCTCCGCAGCCTTCGACGACCGACAAGCCTAGGTCGAAGGAGACTCGATTCGACAAACCACTCCAAAGAGAGACGCCTCATAGGCTAGAGAGGCCATACAACTTTGACATCCTGGCGCAATTGGCCAATACACCGGCCAAATTGTCGCTATATGAGCTTCTGAGACTCTCCAAGGATGTCCGCGTCGCACTAAGCGAAGCGCTCCAGAATTCTGATGCATACCTGGCTCAGTCCAATCTCACTGGGGAGGACTCACCGGCAGACCTCCAGGACAGCACTTGCACAGGGTCAATGCCAAACATTGTCTTCACTCCGTATGATATGCTTATCAAAACTAACATGCACGATCGCCCTCTGTAATATACTGGGTACATTGGCGATATCAAGGTCGATCGAATGCATATTGACCCCGGGTCCTCCATAAGCATCATCCCGAAGAGCCTACTACACCATCTGCGTATCCCGATACATCGCCTGACGCCGACAAGTACCGCCACCAGCGGTTTCAATCCGGGCAGGAGCTATCCGATCGGGAAGATTCGTCTAAAGTGCCAAATCGGCGACCTTCAGTCAGAAGTAACCTGTTATGTCATAGATGCGGACACTTCCTACAATGTTCTCCTGGGGCATCCTTGGATACACGATTATATGATCGTGCCCTCCACACTGTACCAGTGCTTCAAATACGTCGACAAGCACAGCTTCGTGAGAACAGAATTTGTCGACGTCGATCACTTCAAAGGGGTCGAGTCCTACTACTCAGACTCGTGCTTGTATGAGAAGTCGAAGAAGCATCTCGCCGAAGGAGATACTCAAGCTCAAACTGAAGCAGCATCTGGATCAGAAGAACCTCTGACGATCCACCTCCAAGCCTGCAAGCCTGGCATAACTGCGCCCCTTACATCCACTCTGCGTAAGGACGCAGTTAGCCTCTCTGCACAGGAGGAACAGATCATAATCCGACTGCCAAAGTTTGGCCAAGCGCCAAGACCTACGATAGAGCCACTGACAATCAGGCTGTCTAAAGTTAGCCGACCACAAGCAAAGAAGCTCAATCCCTCTGTCAAACCAATGACAATTCATCTTCCTAGAATGAATCGGCAACCGAGCACTAAGCCAGGGACTGCTAGCCAGCCAACAACTCCCTGCCCAGCACCGAACACCAAACTGGGGGTAGCTAGTATGCCAACAACTCCACGTCCTGCTCCATCCATGGAGCCCCTGATAATCAAGTTGCCCAAGTCATCCTCTCAGTCTGTATTTACACAGGGGGTGGCTGAAGAAGAGTCAGAGCTGGCCAAGTATGTGGCTGCTTACACTGGTGTTCCATCTGCAGACGATGTAATCCCACTGGAAAAGATACCTTATTTCATCAATAAAGGGCTATCTTTGAATTACCTCGAGCTTAATAAGCTTTGTACAATGTACGCTATGGAACACGGTATAGGCGCTCACCTGCACACACAAGTGACAAATGTCTACACCGCAAACCAACTTACTCCAGTGGAAGACGCTTACCGCATAATCGAGGGAGGGAATCACCCAATCACCTTCGGCCGGAAGAATAATCCACAGCCCTTCAAGATAGAAGAAGTTGAGCTCGAACTCGACACCGAAAGATTACCCCTTTATCTGTATAGTCCACAATCCAAGTACCTTATGCAAAAACAAGGGTATGATCTGGAAACTATACCAGGCTTGAACTACGGTATTGGACGGCAATTACCCTTACAATCGCCGGTCCCAGCTGGGAAACCATGAGACTACTACAATAAAACCAGATGTGGGCAAGGTTATGTCACACCCGCGACGATACCTGAGAGCTCAGACGAAGAATACGACTGGCACTCACACTCAACCGGTTCACCTACTTCCGATTCAGATATCAGCATCGGGGATATGCTCAGGCAAGTCTGGTCCATCAATATGGCACTTGCCGATGCCTACGAAGAAGATGAAGACATTCCCGAACTTCTTGAACTAGAGCCATGGGCACAACAACTAGATGCGCAGTGGAAGAAGCGGTTCGAACAAAGAGAGCCTTCCACCGAGGTTGAGGTTGTACAAATCAATCTAGGTGATGAATCCTCTCCAAAGCCCATCTTCGTCAGTAAGAATCTGACCGACAAAGAGCGAGAATCACTACTACAACTCGTCAGAGAATATATCGATGTGTTCGCCTGGAGCTACGAAGATATGCCGGGACTAAACCCCGAGATTGCACTTCATAAACTCAATATCTGTCCAGACGCAAAACCAGTCAAGCAACAGCAACGTCGGTTCCATCCTGACGCATGAATGCTATTGAAGCCGAGGTAAACAAACTGATAGCCAGTGGCTTCATCCGTGAGGAGCAGCATCCTGACTGGGTCGCCAACATAGTTCCAGTCCTCAAGAAGAGTGGAAAGATTTGAATCTGCATCGACTTTCGCAATCTGAATGAGGCTTGTCCTAAGGATGAGTTCCCTCTCCCTATCACGGAAATTATGATTGACAACACCTGCGGCTTCGAGCGCATGTCATTCATGGATGGTTTCTCGGGATACAACCAAATCAAGATGTCTCCCGACGACGAGAAGCACACATCATTTCGAACACCAATTGGTACATTCTGCTACACGGTCATGCCTTTCGGTCTAAAGAATGCTGGCGCCACATATCAAAGAGCTATGAGCGTCATCTTTAGAGACCACTTGCGCAAAACAGTAGAATGCTACGTTGACGACATCGCCGTCAAAAGCCGCTCTAAGGAAGATCATCTGCATGATCTAAGGACAGTGTTCGACCTGATGCGAACGCACAATTTGAAAATGAATCCCACAAAATCTTTCTTGGGCGTATCCAGCGGAAAGTTCTTAGGTTTCATCATTACCACCCAGGGTATCCACGTAGACCCTGAGAAGACAAAGGCGATCATGGAGATGGGTCTCCCGAGAAATCTCCGTGAACTTCGAGGCCTTCAAGGAAGACTAGCCTACATCAGGAGGTTTATCTCCAACCTCTCCGGACGATGTCAGCCATTCACTCACCTCATAAAGAAGGGCGTCTCATTCGTATGGGATGAAGAATGCCAACGTGCCTTCGACAGCATCAAAGAATATCTGACGAACCCTCCAGTTCTGGTAGCCCCGATTGCAGGAAGACCATTCTTACTCTATGTACGAGCGATGGAACATTCTCCCGGTGCTCTGCTAGCACAAAACAACGAGGCAGGCCACGAACAAGCCATATATTACCTCAGCCGAATGATGATAGGACCGGAACATCGATACACTGTCGTAGAAAAAGAGTGCCTAGCTCTGGTTTTCGCCATTCAGAAGACGCGATACTACGTCACGGGACAAACCATCTAGGTCATATCAAGAGTCAACCCCCTCAGGGTCCTCATGACTAAACCAGGCGCACTCAGCTCTCGTCTCGCTACCTGGGCGATATTATTGTCCCCCTACCACATGATCTTTGTTCCGCAAAAGGCTGTTAAAGGTCAAGCTCTGGCAGACTTTTTAGCAGCTCATCCAGGTTCAGAGTCAACCCAAATAAACGAAGAGATTCCAGATAAGTTCGCCACTTCAAATATGTCCTTCCATGGTACCATATGGCGAATGTTCTTCGATGGCGCTTCTAGAACCGGGCCCAAGGGCAACATCGTCGCTGGAGTCGAAATAGTGCTAATTTCCCCTACCGGATTGGTGATCAATCAGACTTATTCTCTCACGGAGCCCTGTTCAAACAACGTGGTTGAGGACAATGCTTTGGTCATTGGCCTCCGACTTACAAAGAGCTGGGGGTAGAGCAACTTGAAGCATACGGCGATTCGCAGCTAATCGTCAATCAAATTCGGGGCTCGTACGAAGTGCGTCATGGAGACATGATCCCCTGTCACCAAATAGCAATGGACATCATCCAGTCCTTGGAAGGGTTCTTCATAGAACACGTTCCCAGGCTCCAGAACATCGAAGCCGATGCCCTAGCAGGCCTTGCTGCTTCCTTAGCAATTCCGAATCATGCTCATCATCTGGTTGGCATCATAGGCCGTGAGTTGGTCTGTCCCAGGAATAATGTTCAGTATGCCGAGAGCTACTCCGCCCTGACAGTCGATGAAGCACCAGACTGGAGACAACCGTTCATCGACTTCGTAGTCTACGACATCCTGCCGGAGGATCCGAAGGAAGCCACTTCTATTAGAAGACGTTCCCTCAGATTCTTCTATGATACAAAGACAAAAATGCTATATCGGCGATCATACGATGGATTACTGCTTCGATGCCTGTCAAATACAGAAGCCAAAGAAGTCATGCGTAAAGCTCACGATGGCATCTGTGGGGCCCATCAGCTTGGCCCAAAACTACAAGATCGCCTTCATCGAATGGGTTACTACTGGCCCACAATGGTTGCAGACGCAATAGACTATGCACAAAAATGCAAAGCCTGTCAAGTCCACGCAGATTTCATCCTCCAGCCATCCGAGTTTCTACACCCGACGGTGGCATCCTGGCCCTTCGAAGCATGGGGAATGGACATCATCGGTCCGATAACTCCGCATTCGTCCCGAGGACATCGCTTCATACTCGCAATCACAGATTACTTCTCCAAATGGGCGGAGGTTGTTCTGCTTGCAGAAGTAAAGACTTCAAACGTGACCAGATTCCTCAAGCATCACGTCATCTACCACTTTGGACTTCCCCGAAGGATCATCCATGATAATGGTCCGCAGTTCGCAAGCCACGCCTTCTATCAGTTCTGCGACGAACACCGCATCCAAAATATTGCTTCAACACCATACAACCCAGCGGCTAATGGTCTGGCTGAAGCATTCAACAAAACAATCATTAAGCTTCTCAAGAAGTTCGTGTCATCAAACAAGCGCGACTAGAATGAGAAGCTTGGCGAATGCTTATGGGCGTACCGTACTACAGTACGAACGGCCACCGGGAACACACCATTCTCTCTAGTATACGGGAGTGAGGCAGTTCTCCCACTGGAGACTCAAATCCCCTCACTCTGCGTAGCTCTCACATACAGATTGACGACGGATGATAATCACCATCGCAGACTACAAGAATTGGAGGCTATAGATGAGAAGCGCCTACTAGCTCAACAACGAATCAAGCTATACCAGGCACGTATCTCCGGAGCCTTCAACAAGAAGGTTAAAACCAGAACATTCCAAGTGGACGACCTCGTTCTGGCAGTTCGAAGGCCGATGGTCATGACTCACAAAACTGCCGGCAAGTTCCAGCCAAAGTGGGAAGGCCCATTCATCATTGATGCTGTATTCTCCAATGGAGCTTACCGCCTCGCAAAACAAAACGGAGACTTACTCATGTTGCCCATCAACGGCAAGTTCCTAAAGAAGTATTACGTCTGAAACGACATCCTCCAGATGATGAGTCACGTACCCGCTGGTACCGCTGAACTCACATCCAGTCAAGACCTGCACCCACTGTGAGGGTACGAGTACGTAACAGCGCCCAGCCTACGCCGTAGTATCGGCGGTAGAACGCTGTTCTAAGTCTCTAACTAACCATCAACTTATGCAGTATATAGTGTACTCATCATGATCAACTTCGAACGGAGGACAAGTATGAGATATGGTGTAACTCAATCACAGTCTAAGCACGATAAGATAACACCGAAATATAACTAAGAAATTGAAGACAACAAAACTACTAATAAAATAACAACAAACTCAAATAATCTCAAATACATCTCAAGTCTCAAATCTCTATATACAACTCCAGTTCTAAACAGGAAAACTAAAATAAGACAGACTAGCTAAACTCCCGATCACTTCTGAGTGTCGGGGCCATAGGTAGCTAAGCCATCTCCTGGTCTGTAACATGTAGGGCATGTGTCCTCAGGACAATCATCTGTAAAATTTTCAACAGGTCCAGTCAGGATAGGAACGAGCACATCTCATCTAGAAAACCCAAGTAAATGACAAAGAACTATAAAGCAGTTATAGACAGTTGTATTGATGAAAATGGCAGTTTATATTCAGGTGATGGTAAGAAAGACAGATAAAGTACAAGGAAAGAAAATAACTAAATAAGAGAAGAATCATAGCAATGAAGACTGTAAAAATAGAACTAGCTGAACCAGGGTAATATGATATAAAGTCCAGACAACAATGTAGACAAGTGTAACTCCAATGTAGTCCAGTACAAGATGAATCTAATACAAGATGAATCCAGTAAGGGACGATTCCAGTTATAGTGATCAATGATTCCAGGGTGAGTCCAGCCTATACTCTAGCAGTGTATTTTAAAATACCGAGATCGACATGTAAACGGCTATGGGTAATCCGGCACATCACATACCTGGCCGGGTGTGAGATGGCCATCATTCCAGTATGATTCCAGCAAAAGGGGTGATTCCAGAACTGGGGTATGTCTACATGTCTTACTCTAGTATTTCCCCTTCCAGCAAGTGAATCCAGAAATCCGACACAATGATTCAAGATGAGTCCAGCCAAAATATAATGATACCAGTAAATGATTCCAGTAAATGATTCCAGTAGGTAATTCCAGTAATAGAAGCCAGGAATGATGATACCAGTAATAGAGGCCAGAAAATAATGTGTGTCGTATACATGAATCCAAAATATTCATACGTGTTATAATAGAGAATCGCATACAACTAACTAGAACTGAAGTACAATAATTGACAAGTAAATGAGAGAACTATCAAGAGAATGTACTCGCCTGATACTCTGAAAAGAGTAGTAAAATATCAGATGTCTACACCGGAGTCACAATGTCCTAAATAGAGCAGTACAGGTTATAACATGTTTAAAATAAGGTAAATAAAGTCTACGATGCAATCTACATAAATTCTAGGCCAATCTAGGTCAAAGTCAACTCTTGGTCAACTCTGGGTCAAACCAAGTCAATAGCTAGCTAAATTGTCAAACCTTGGTCAACTAGTCAACCTTTAGTCAACTAAGAGTCAAACAAGGTTAACTAGGCTCTTCCTAGGGCATACTAGATCAACATCCTATGTATCAACCTATACCTTACCACAAACGTAAGCTAATACCTTAGCACCCAATACCCTATCACATATCACCTAGGAAATCCTATCACCTGTACTTAAGGCTACCCACATAACCAAATATCTATATCCATTACACTCTCTTATATATCAACCTTACTTCAACTAACCTACATATTACATATGTATACTCAAGCTCCTATATAGACATATATCTCATATACAACACACCCTAGCATACCCACTCAAATTCTCACATGGCACACTCACACACCTCACAATACCTTATAACCCATATACCTATACATATCTATAGATAGACACACACACAGGGGCAACCTTATCCTCACTCAACTCTACACTTATCAACTCTCTCAACTCTCTCTAGACTCACACCCATCTGATATGGACCCTCCCCTATTCTCTCATTCATTCACCATATTAGAGTAGTGGTCTGGAATGACTAACAGGACAGGGTGTAGGCTCTAATGAACATAACCTCAACTCCACACTACCTAACCAACAATAACTTAGGATACAATCTGGTATGAACACATGTATCTACCACTGTTTCTAGCCAACCCAACCCTGACACTCACTAGTACATGGCTTGGCACTCTCACATGTTACATTGAACTCTAAACTACACTCTCTTATTCTCCTAAACTCATAAGTCAAAGGGCCTATGGCCCAAGCTAAATCACTGCTCTGCATTGCAAGTGCCATGCCAAGCATGGCCACTGCAGCTGCTGCTAAGCCACTGCTTGCTGCTGCCAATGCAATGCAAGCCAAGGCAACAAAGCTGCTGCTAAGCCACTGCTTGCTGCTGCCAATGCAATGCAAACCAAGGCAATAAAGCTGCTGCTAAGCCACTGCTTGCTGCTGCCAATGCAATGCAAACCAAGGCAGGTAAGCTACTACTGCAATGCAAAGCCAATGCCAAAAGCCAAGCCAACTCATCATCCTAACCAATCTAATGTTCTGCTACCAACCTCCAACTAAATACACAATTCACATGAATATCCCCAAACACTAACTCACCCTCTACTACTCAAACACAGACATTCTCACTCAAAACCTACTGCTACTCTAATAATGACACACTGAACCAAATAGGAAATGAGGATAACATGGGTTCTCAGTCAAAAGAGAACTGGAAACCAAGTAAAATTAGTTGCCAACAGGAAAAACCAATCCCAAACCAAATCATTCTCAGAAAAACAGTGAATGAGTGAGTGCTTGAGTGACAGTGTTTAGTTAGGCATACATGTGTGTAGAGAGTGAGTGTGTGAAGGCAATGTGGCACATGCTTGTGTGTGTGTGTTCAGATGTTGTGTCCATGTGGCTCAGGCTATTCTCAGGTTTTAGTCATAGGTAATCTCAGGAATCAGTGCACTGACAGTTGGTCGACAGTGTGACAGTTCACACATTAGGTTCCAACACCAAATTCGAATCCCATCATCTATCACATATATAGGTGAACTAATCCTAATCATAAACCTCATTAAAACAGTTAAATAGGTAATTAAACTCAGAAAAACCAATCAGTGATATGTGTGTGTTAGTGAGGAAAACTCATTGTGGTTCTCAGGAAAAGGTAATGGCAGTAGGGTGTGTGTGTTAGTGAGGAAAACTCATTGTGGTTCTCAGGAAAAGGTAAAGTGCCAGCTTGCATATATGTTCAATCATAAAAATCTATTTCGAAATCCTATCACCCAACCTCCAACACAATCACAAACTAACCTTAACTCAGAAATTTATCAATTCCTAATTATCCTTACAACAGTGAAGGGAACATAACTCAGATTTGTGACAGGGAATTCTCAGGAATGCAGGTTAGTCAAATGAAATCTCAGGAAATGAATCAATATGTTCTCAAGTTTTATAACATCTCAGGAACTGTAATTTAATCTCTGTTTCAGGTATTGCAAAATCTCAGGTTTCCTTAGTTTAGAGTATCAGTTACCATATTGTCTTTTCAGTTTTTACCATTCAGTCGAATGTGGATGAACTCAAATCAACACTCAATAAACTAACACATGTGTGCAGTATGAAATCAACCAATTAGACACAAAATTAACATTTTAAAAACCAATCAACATATTAGAACCAGTTTCAAAACTGTGTGCCTGAACAGTATGAAGAACCATCAATTTCGAAATGAAAACCCAAATAAATCAAAAATTAAAGTGTACAGACACTAGATATACATGTACTCGTGTCTAGAAAGTGGTTCATGTCCACAAAAGTGGACATGAAGTGTCAATTAATGTGTCAAACCCAAAACAGTGGACAATGTATGCACTGTCTCGTGCGGGCGTGTCACAGGCTCGTGCACCCGACACACGACACCAGTGTCCTCGTGCACGGGTCCCTGTGTTCGCCTATAGTAGGGCTACACCCTCGTGTCCCTATAACACCATCACAACGTGTCCACGTAGGACACGAAGCTCGTATCAGACAGCACTTGCACGCTCGTGCAGTGCAGTACAAATCGCGTGCTCACGTGATTGCGTGTCCGATACGACACGAGTCTATCTGAAACTTTGTGGGTGGCATCACAGACATTGCCCCTAGGTGCTGACCAAAAATAGTCGTGTCTCGTGTCGTGTCCAGAGAGAACTGGATACGGGGTAGCAGGGCATGCAAACGGGGTGTCGTACAGCGAGTACGTGTCCGTTTTAGACACGAAAACGACACGAACCCTAGCTCAGTCTTCACTAAAGTTAATTAGCACCTATAGACCTACAAATCTGTTCAAACACAATTTGAAATTAGCAACATTTATTTCTAACAATCATTTCATCGAACACCTAGGAGACACTATGACACGTGTCCGATACGGATACCAAACGGACACGAATTCCACCCAAATTTTGAGAACACCTAGGGGACTCCTAGATCTAGCCCTACATGTAAAGAAAACTGAAATTTAAATCAATTTAGATGGTTTTACCTATATGTGCAAAAAGCTTGGAAAAGCTTCAAATGGGGGATTCTTCCTCTTGATGCAAAAGCTCCAAATTGACCCAAAGCTGGGATTAAACTCCAAAATTAGAAAGTAGGAGAGTATTAGGTTCTAATGCAAGAAACTAGGATTAAAAAGGAATTAAAATAAATTTATGGGGATTTTTGGAAGGGAGACACATACCTTTCTTTTCCAATGTTGAAATGAATAAGGAAAGAGGCAAGCCCTAGAGAATAAGTGTTTATATAGGGTGGGGATCCCTATGGTTGGTCATTTAGGGTTTGGTTAGGGTTAGGGCTTCTAGTTATGGGCCATGGGCCAAGTCATGATCAAATAAATCATCAAGCCATAAGTCATTTCATGAAACCACAAGCCATGACTTAAATTCACTAAACCAAGTCCCCTCATTCTAAAATTAGTTTATAATGACTAAAAGTAGGTTAACCTAAGTTAGACTAGGGTCACCATGGCTAGGGTTAGCTTCTAGGCTAGTTCACTAGGTCTCAACAAGTCAAGTCAACCTAGAATTCACCAATTCAATAAATCATCAAATAAATTAAATAAGTCAAAATGACCAAAATACCCCTAGGCTAAAAATGATAATTAAATCATCCTAATGACATGGTTAGGCTCTAGGTCATACAGTCTCTACGGTTTCACTAGCTGCACACCAAAATCACAATTCATGACTTAAACCAGTTTTTAAATAGTTTAAAAATAATTAAAAATTACCAAAAATTATAATGTGAAATAAATATCAATAAATAATAATTATAATTACAAAATTTCAAAAATACTCTCATCTGAAAAACTGGGTGTTACACATCCCGACTACACATCCTCCAAGATGACGAGTCATGTACTCTCTCGTACCGTTGAACTCACATCCCTACTACAAATCTTCCAGAATAACGAGTCATGTACTCTCTCGTACCGCTGAACTCACATCCCTACTACAAATCTTCCAAGATGACGAGTCATGTACTCTCTCGTACCGCTGAACTCACATCCCTACTGTAAATCTTCCAGAATAACGAGTCATGTACTCTCTCGTACCGCTGAACTCACATCCCTACTACAAATCTCCCAGAATGACGAGTCATGTACTCTTTCGTACCACTGAACTCATATGCCGACTCCAACTTTTCCAGATTATCGAGTTATGTACCCACAGGTACCGCTGAACTTACACTCTGGTCACTATAGATAAATCTATATCGCCTCTCCTAGGTAGTAAGTCATGTATGATCATACCTCTGAACTTCTCTCCTAAAATAGCTTCCTCCTTATGATCTAATACCCGCATTTTTAGTGCACAAAAAGGGTAACAGATCCATAAATTTCCGAAACAACCACGTCGATGTTAACTCTGAGTTGTTTCCCTTCCATCAAAAACAAACCGCCCCTCACATAGAACCTCCATGTCCTCATTACCTCTGAGTTATTCCATATTCCCTTAATGGAGCCTACTCCTGCCATGTCCTCATTACCTCTGAGTGGGAAAGCTCCATCGAAGAAACCCTCATATTTGCCATGTCCTCATTACCTCTGAGTAAGTATGTTGGTTCTCTCTCAACTTATTATCCGTATCCAGAACTAGGGTACACCAAGGATAATACGTCCACAAAAAGTCCCCCATTGGGGCAATTACTACAAGCAAAGAGTAGAGCGAATGTATTCTGTTCATTCAAGATCAGTTACATTCACATGACTACATCTCATGAGCAAGCCAGAAAAGTCCTCTATCATTTCATTCAGACCAAAAAGAAAAAAGATTACATTGATGTCCAAAAGAAGTAAAACACAAACTGCAGCTAAAGACAGATAGAAATATCAAGACAAAAGATGGACATTTGTGAGAGCCCGCGAATCCTAGTTGCGGGGGTGCATATACCAATCCCTTAACCATTTTGCATATGAAGGATGTACTTGAGCAAAATCCTCGTCCGAAGTAGGAAGGTCAGAACTCCCAGTACTACCGCCGTCATACTGGGGCTCCTCCTTTAAAGCAATGGGCGCCAGCTCTCCTTTCTGTTCCTCAGCTTCTGGTGTTACCTCCTCCTTAACAAGCGATGATTCTTGTTTGAAAGGGGGCAGCAACTCTTCCTTCACAATGATCTCAGCCTTCGGCAGGGTTGCTACAAGAATCAAAGGTAAAAAGAAACAAAGTCAGAAGATGGTCAAGGCCTTATGCGGCACTGTCCAAAAAGGAGCTCATGCGATTCTGTTCAGAGGGGCTTCATGCGGTCCAGTTTGTGAAGCGGCTAGGTGGCCACTGGACGACTCCCATGCGGCTCAAACATGGGATATACCCCATGCGGCTCGGACATGGGACGCACATGTGGCCCAAACAAATTGAACAGAGCCGACGAGAACGGGGAACGAATTAAAGGCTTGTGCATAAAGCATGAAATAGAGCCGTCTTGGTTTTAAAAAGATATGATCTGCCCCAAACCCTTACCAACAATGGGGGGATGAACGTCGGGGTGGACCTCAGGCGTCGGGGCTGACGAAGAAGCCACACCCTTTTCCTTCGCAGCGGCTGTGGAAGCTTTGGGGGCCATTGGCGATGATGATCGGAGGAGAAAGAAGAACAACAGCTTAGGGCAAGAGAAGAGGAAGACAAAAGGAGGCAAAGAAGTCTCTCTATCCTAACAGCACCCTATTTATAGGTCGACATAGGGAGGGGCACATGGACCGATAAATCGTTTCGAGACGTGTGCTGCAGGCAAAACCGACTCCTCGGATTTCGCCCCATCTCTCATAAAGAAGATTCATCAAAGCACAAAATCCCAATATTTAATGAACCGACCCTTGGGATTCCCCCTTAAAGACGACTCTAAATCATAATGAATCAAGAGCAATTAATGTCGCCTACGTGGCAGAGAGAACAGCATGCGGCCAGAGCAGTTCATATGGCTAGGGAGTTTATGCGGCCAGACAAGCCATGCGGCCAAACAAGCCATGCGGCCAAGAACATCCTATGCGGCCAGCGGAGCTCATGTAGCCATGCTTCTTATTCAAAGTATTCCAATTTTTCAAATTGAAAACTTTGAAGGGGGTCTTGTAGAAGCATGGAAAAGAACAGAAGAAGCCCATGCGGCTCAAAATAGAAGAAGCCCATGCAGCTTAAAGCAGAAGGAGCCTCATACGGCTCAAAAATTTATCAGAGCCTCATGCGGCTCAGAAACCCTTCAATAGCCTCATGCGGCTCAGACAAGAATCACGTGACCCTATGCAGCTTTACAGTTGGCCATGAAGTGACTGCTCCCATTAAATGTCCTGACATAAAGCAATAACTCTGACACTAAAGCTGAAATGATGAACTTCGATATGACGGCATATTTCTCGAAAAACGGAGAAAATCTCCTCTGCAGCTGGCACGATCCATAAACTACAGAGCCCTCTATGCGGGCGCCACCATCCCATGCGGCTGATGCTCGCATGCGGCTCGGAGCGAGAAGACCCTTGTCATGCGGCTCATATTATGAACAGTCACCCTATGCGGACGCTGTTCTCATGCAGCTCGGATCATGAGGATCATCTCCATGCAGCTCATGCCCATGCATCCTTGACACATGGCAAGTCCTATGCGGCTCAATTGAAAACCACCCCCATGTGGCTCAGATTTCAGAGATTTCACCTATGCGGCTGCCACCTTCATGCAGTCTAAAACCTAAGAAGCTACCCTCATGCGGCTGTGGCTCGCGATTATGATACGTGGCAGAAGATCAGTTTTCCACGTGGCACTAAATCAATCAAGAGTTATCAACAAATCCCAACAACCTGATTTAGTGCATGTAACGCCCCAGTCCCAAAATATGTAGGACTAGGTACGTATCCATGCCAGCTGTATTCATACGAAGTATACTCCAATATATAGAAATCTCGTATGAATATATAAGCTGTAAAATGTAGTAGAACCATAACTAATCTCATCCACACAAAAATAAATGAATAAAAGATATCATATAATGAGAATGATTTGTCTTGATACAATATGTTGGGCAGAGACAAATCCACTACCAACAAGTAAAGGAAAAATAAATGAGAAAATAAATGAGTTTTTGGTGAGCGAAGCGAAGAAGATCCAAGCGCAATCATCCTCGAAGAAATAGCAATGGTCACGGCTAGAGCTAAAGCACCTGTGAAAGACAATAGCACACACCTGGAGAGATAACCAGGTCCTCAGAGGGACGTAACAAGACACATAATATCATGCCATATAAACTGAATAAATATTGCTCAAATAAATAAGTCAATTGAATTATAACATGGTCCAATACACACCTACTGAATGAGCGTACCATCCCCCCAACCAAACAAGGACAGGAGATGGTAAACTAATTCACGGTGACGTATCTTTCCATGTCATGAATCCAATATGGTATCCGGACCCCAACAAGGTTCAATACCTTCTCATCGAAGTAGTAAGTCACACCTACAACCAAACAAGGACAAGATGAGACGAACTAATCTGCGATAAGTTATTGTTCCAAGCCACGGTCAGATACAAGTACCCAAACCAAAAGTACTCATACCTAACGGATAAGGTAGCCTAACCGTTCTAAGTGAAATGTAGTTAAGAACAATCCTTCCTACGCATGGCCCTGGCTAAATAGGATCGGCATAGTCCCCCCTTGGGACACTAGAGGCCCGATCAATAAGAGCATGACGTTCCGCAGAATCGCCAGTGGCCGTCAGTAATCTTGGGTAAGCTGACCCGCGTCTCCGACGGAGCTCACGGGTTACAAAAGGGAAAGTGCATCGAAGCCCATACGCTAAGGAATTGTCCTCCCCGTCCAATGCCTACTTTGTTGTATCCACAACAGTAACCTCTATAACCGCTAAGTTAAACTAAGCATGCAACCTCTATTAGCGGTTATTCCTATCGCACGGCTTATACGCACCGGTGGCCAGCCAGTCACGCATGTCCGTGTTCTACATGCGACACACATGTCACGACCCGGTCCCAATTTCTTGGGTCGAATCAGATCATGCCCAGCCTGCACCGTTATTGAGACGGCGGCAGTAAGCTGTATCACTCATGCAGGTAAATAAAACAACACAGTCTAATTGCCACAACTTTAATAATTCGAATAGTTTAAAACTTTTTACAATAAAATAAAAATACATCTGAAGTACATTGCTTTCCACAAACATCATGAATTATAAAAGAAGAAGAAAATCTAGGCAACCAGCTCATCAGTTTCGAGATCATCGTCCTCTAGTTGGGACCTCGGAAAATATCGCGGAACAAAGCCTCATCAGTGATACCTAAAATATTGGGTCTCCAGTCAGGAGGGAGCAAAGTACAATTACGAATATCCAATAATTCAAATAATAATTTGAAATTTGCAATGTTAAACAATTTGAAATACTTTAACAATATTTTTCACAATTCTACAATTGAAAACAATATGATTTGAGTAGGTAACGAACTATGACCGGCTTGGGATGATTCAATTATATCCTAATGATACGGTCCGGCCTATCCTCGTGTATAGGAGGAATCAGCTCGCACAATCAATGATGCAATATAGGGGTATTGGTCATAGACGCTACACTACTCCCCCAATATCCCGAGTCAATCAGATTCAATCAATGAGTCAATATTCGAACTCTAGGAGAGAGTTCCGTGTAGCAATGTGGTTTAAAATTGCAATAAAACAATTACTAGATAAATTACCAAATAGACATAACTGCACTTGCCTTTGTTATTATGACTGGATAGACGAGTCGGTACCGAGGAGGAACGTCAGTTGTAACTTCGAGTTCCTACAGTTGAGAACTCGACTTAGAGCCTTGAATAACCAGGCTAAGTGTGCTAGTTGCAATCTCTAGTAGTAAGTCCTAGTCAAGTTTTAATTTGTATTAATCTACAGCTAACGTTTACGTCGCAACTACGTGCGTTTGATTAAACCAGTTAATTTGATTATTGGAAAATAATAACAAGAACCAATTATCTTTGGAAAACTTTGTGTTTTTGTAATATATCTATAAAAATATAGTTTCTTGCAGTGACAAATCATGAACTAGTTATCTTACTAATATTTTATCCATTTAATTAATTCCTAATTAATTATAGACGAGAATAGATTACGTTCTAACTACGATTTATACGTCTAATCAAAACCACCCAAGATCACATCCACCAGAAAATAAAATAAAACTACGCTACACAATACAATGGCACAGCTAAACATCCTAGAGTGGGCTTATGCCCTGTACAATTATCTTTTACATCAAATAAGAGGAAAATGATTTAATTATTAAATAAAGTGCAGTAAATAAATAACTATATTAAATAGCCTAAATATTAAATAAAATAATTTAAAATAAATGCTAAGAGTCTCAGACTCGGTCCATGATCAAAATCCAGCTAATACCACAACGCCCGGTCGGACCGGTGCGTTTGCATTTTGCCGGGGCCCACAGACCGGTACGGTCGTCGCCCGAAAAATTCAGTTTTAAATTCATTTTCGAAAACCAATTTTGAAATCAATTAAATATAGTTTTTGTAAAAATTTGGGCAGCACTTCCTCTATTTCGGGACAAACCCAAAACTGGGAAATGCGCCACAGAAAACCTGCAATTGTTCCAACCAAATAATAATTCCAAAATCATAACCACCGAATTAACTTTCCAAACCACCAGAAATAATTTCCCAACCAACAGAACTTCCCGAAATACCCGGGAATCACACAATCAAACCAACAACACACAAAACCCAGCAGACAAAAAAACACAGAATATGCTTACGCAGCTAACCGAATTTCCCAAAGGAAAATCGGGGACCGATTCTCATCATAGACTCGACACGGGAGGGACGAACTACTCTGATTATCAAGAAATTTACCGAGAGGCTCGATGACGGAGTCCGAAGGGTGGCCTCGGACTCGGGACGTGCCGTCATGGACTCGAGAGTCTCCGGACAGTGTTACGATGCGCTGCGAAAGCCATAGACAGTGGAAAAACGGCCGAGATCGACGGGGGACGGATCCACGGGTGATGAGAGGCGCTAGACCGGGGCACGGCGACCACAGGCCCGGAGGCGGGGCGTGCCGGAGATGGCTCGGCGAGCGGGGTACGCCGCCGGCGGGAGGCCGCGCGGGCTGCGGTCGGGGTTTCGCGCTGGTGGCGCGGCAACGGGGCTCCGCCGCTCGGGAGGGTGCCGGCGAGAAAGTCGGGCCGCGGGTGAGGGAGCGCAGCGGCGGGGCGCCGCGAGCTCGGGGGTGGCCGGAGATCATGCGCGGGGGCGCGGATCTGGCTTGCCGCGGTCGGGGGAGTGGCCGGACCCAGGGATCGCCGGTGGGGAAGCTCTCGGCCGCGGGAGATTAGGGCTAGGGCTTCTCCAGAGAAGAAATGGGTTAGGGAATGCGTTTGAGAGTATACTCCAGAGAGTTGTGGAGAGCTCAGGGAGGAAGAGAGAGAGGTTTTTGTGAGTGGTTTGCTCGAGTAAAGAGAGAATGGGGGTTCCTCTGTAGTAGGTGGGTTGAATTGATAGGGGAGTTATAAGGAGGAGTGGGTTGGCTGTTGAGTGAACGTGAGCTGGGGAAAATAAATTAGGAAATTGAAGAATGGGTGTAGTGCTGTGGGGGTTACTGGAAGGGGAAGAGGAGGGGGTGTTACGTTGGGGAGACAAATGATCAGGAGAGAAAGGGGGAAAACGAATGGGTAGCAGTTTACCAAGTAGTGAAAAAGTTGCTGGTCCTTCGGGACCAGCCTAAATAAATTTTATTTTATTATTATTATATATATATATTTTTATTAATAGGTAAATCGGGTCAAGGATCAGGATTGAGAAAATAGAATAAAGAATGGGCTCGAGCCTGGGTCTGGGCTCGAAATCCAAAAATCCAAGTTGTTATAATTTTTTTTTAAAAATTCTTTTTCACCCAAAAATAATTAATAATAATAATTTTGAAAACGTTAATTAATAACACGAAAATTCTATTAAATAAATAAATACGAAAATGATGGATTTCACAATCTTCTCTCCTTAGAAAATTTCGTCCTCGAAATTTAAAGTAAGGTAGGAAAGACAAACATGTACGGGTACTGCGCCCGTAACTCAGGTCCAACCAAAAGGATTTCCAAGGCAGTCGTGGATGAGACGGTTTAGGGGCAAGTTTTATGATATTATCCACGCAGAAAAATACAAAGGCGAACCAAAGTACACGAGGTTGATCAGACCATCATGCACCGGTCCTAATTAGACAATATATTAGTGGGTGCACCCAATAAAATACCGTCATGATCAAGCTTGAAAAAAAAGACAGCTTGCAAAACTAGGCTAACATAGCAGCATCAGTCAAGTTTAGAACGAAAAGATAAGAAGTAGGAGTTTATGTGATGGTTCAAATTCTGATCTTCTTCTCACCTCTGACTACGCTTGCAACTGGTTTCTCTGGCACTGAAAGGTTGAGTCCAATCTTCAGCTCTGAATTATCCAAAATGTGACTCGGATCCGAAATGTAATGTCTGAGCTGTGACATAGAAGACGTTGCACACTCTCAAGATTAGCTGGTAGAGCTAACTGGTACGCTACTACCAACGCGTCTTAAACTTCAAATGGCCTGATGTATCTGGCCTCAATTTCCAGCTCCGTCGAAACTGATTGTTCCTCTGGTAGGAGAAACTTTACCAAATGCAATTTGGTCTTCCCAAGACCTACCAAATTCCAAGACGCAAAATCCTAATACATCTTCAAGCATCTGGATTGGCCTCTCTGCTTGCTCGTCCCACGGTACTCCATGAATCCGGTAGATGTGCTTCTCGTACAATGCTGCCCACTTCTTAGTGGATAACCAACTTTGAAGGAAAATAAAGTGTGCTGACTTAGTCAGTCGGTTTATAATAATCCAATTGGTGCCCTTCCCTCCTTAGGAACAAGGCAATCCTTACTCAAAGTTCATTGTTATATGCTTCTACTTCCACTCCGAATTGTCCAGCGGCTGCAACAAACTTGTTGTTCTATTGCTAAATTCCTCATGTTGACAACTTCACGTCTAATCCTATACTTGGAATTGTCCTTCTTTATTCCATAACACCAATCAATGGAGGCATATTCCGATACATCTTATTAGCTCCTGAATATATGGAATACTGCAACTGGTGCATTTCTTCCTTCAACTCGTTCCTCCGTTTGCCAGCCGATACACAAAGTCTCACACCATTCTTCAGAGTTCCAATGCTGATTAATTTAGAAACCCTCAAGTGTTCCTGCCAACACTTGATCTCTAAGCCTGCAAAGTGCCTCGTTTTGAAACTACGTTCTCTTAATTTTGTCCCTCAGCCTCGAACTTCATCAATACTGAATCAGCATCCAGCTCCGTCCTTCTATCTCCAGGTAGTATAACCTCCAGTCCAAACTTTTTGATGTCTTCTAGTAGGTGCCGGTCCTTGGTTAAGAACTTCGCCATCAGTATCGACCAAGTGCATCAGCGACCATATTAGCCTTACCTGAATGGTACAGCAGGTTGATGTCGAAATCCTTCATCTGCTTCAGCCATCTTCTTAGTCTAACATTCAGCTCTTTCTGAGTGAAGACATATTTCAGACTTTTGTAGTCCGTATATATTTTCACTCCCTTTCCATAAAAATCATGCTTCCATAGCTTCAAAGTAAAGATAATTGCAGCAAATTCCAAATTAGGTGTGGGATGATTCTTCTCATGAGTCTGTAGTTGCCTACATGTGTAAGCAATTACTTTCCCATGTTGTTGAAGAACGCAACCCAGTCCTTTTCCAGAGGCATTACTGTAAATTGAAAACCCACCGGTTCCCGCGGGTAGCGCAAGGATTGGTGTAGTGGTAAGTCTCTTCTTCAGCTCCTCAATGCCGTCTGGCAAACTTTTCGTTCAGATGAACTCTTCATTCTTCCAGGTGAGCTTCGTCATTGGCTCAGCAATCTTGGCGAAATCCTTCACGAACTTCTGATAGTAGCCGGCCAAGTTCAAGAACCTTCCGAATTGAACTTGGGGTATATCACTCTTCAACAACAGCTATCTTCCATCGAAATTTCTTCTCTTGACAACATAGCCAAAAGTTACCTTGTCAACAATCCACGTTCAGATAACTTACTATAAACTTCTTTTTCCTCAAAGTTTCCAAAACTTCCTCAGGTGTTCTTCATGCTCTTCTTCAGTCTTCAAATATATCAGAATGTTATCTATGGGGAAGATAAACTGATTCAAATACTCATGAAAATCTCTGTTCATGAGATTCATAAACACAGCAGAAACATTTGTCAGTCTAACGTCCTGACCAAAGAAAACTACACATACTTGGTGTTTGAACGCCGTCTTGGAAATGTCCTCTTTCCTGACTTTGATATGATGGTAGTCAAATCTTAAGTCAAACTTCGAAACACCCTAATTCCACACAACCAGATCAAACAGATCCTCGAACCGGGCAGAGGGTACTTGTTCTTTGGTGTCTGGTAATCGATGCACATCCGTTGCTCCATCCTTCTTGGGCACAAACAAGATAGGTGTTCCTTAAGGTGAAGTCCCTTCCTGAATAAATCTTAGAGCCTTCATTGATCTGGTCCTTCATCTTCTATGAACCCCGAGTCTGCATCATGCCTTATTGTAGGAGGCAAGGTCTGCTGGATAGAAAGAGAGTCCCTAGGTTGTGGCCTAACAGGTGTTGCTGGGATAGGTATTCTGGTATGATGGAAAGATAAGGGGCAATCCTTTACCCGATGTTCAGCAGATCCACATGCCAAACATTGTCCCAATCTCTTGCGACAACTAACGGTCTGATGACCAGGCCACTTGCAGTAGTTACAAGCCCATAGCTTCTTACGACAAGGCTGCCGGAAGTAGAGTACTTGATGGGACCCAAATATCTTCAGGGGTATCCTTCCTAGGACAAAAGTTCTGCTCTAACTTGGTTGGAGATAACTAAGGCTACATCATTGACGTTCTTCATGTCTTCTCTCGTGATATTCATCTGCTTTTGCTGGGCTTCATCTTGAGCTTTCTGGAACTCCAGGATTTCTTGAAATAGGGCAACCATTTGGGAGGTGTTTGCTGGTACTAGTGGAGCAACAAAAATGAATACTCCACCAAGAAAATGCAACTTGGTTTGAGATGAGGTAGGAATCGCCAGTGTAGGGAAAAACTTCACTGGATGCACTTTGAGGACGGTCAAACAGCCGCGAGGGAAAAGACCCTGGGCTTGGTTGAGGAGATAGGGTATGATCCGGAGATGACACCTCATCGCCAGCAGAATTTGGTCAACGGTCATTTTCTGGAAGGTTTAGGACGCACACAAGCAAGGTAGCCTACCGGTCTATAATCAAGCAAAAATATTTATTTATATATAAATCGGACCTATGTTGTGACAAATCAATGTTCTAGTGTTCTAATTGTTTCTAGGTATGTTTTCCTAAGTTGTTGTTCTGACCTGCATGGGCCACCACTAAAAATATGTCACGACCCGGTCCCAATTTCTTGGGTCGAATCAGATCATGCCCAGCCTGCACCGTTGTTGAGACGGCGGCAGTAAGCTGTATCACTCATGCAGGTAAATAAAACAACACAGTCTAATTGCCACAACTTTAATAATTCGAATAGTTTAAAACTTTTTACAATAAAATAAAAATACATCTGAAGTACATTGCTTTCCACAAACATCATGAATTATAAAAGAAAAAGAAAATCTAGGCAACCAGCTCATCAGTCTCGAGATCATCGTCCTCTAGTTGGGACCTCGGAAAATATCGCGGAACAAAGCCTCATCAGTGATACCTAAAATATTGGGTCTCCAGTCAGGAGGGAGCAAAGTACAATTACGAATATCCAATAATTCAAATAATAATTTGAAATTTGCAATGTTAAACAATTTGAAATACTTTAACAATATTTTTCACAATTCTACAATTGAAAACAATGTGATTTGAGTAGGTAACGAACTATGACCGGCTTGGGATGATTCAATTATATCCTAATGATATGGTCCGGCCTATCCTCGTGTATAGGAGGAATCAGGTCGCATAATCAATGATGCAATATAGGGGTATTGGTCATAGACGCTACACTACTCCCCCAATATCCCGAGTCAATCAGATTCAATCAATGAGTCAATATTCGAACTCTATGAGAGAGTTCCGTGTAGCAATGTGGTTTAAAATTGCAATAAAACAATTACTAGATAAATTACCAAATAGACATAACTGCACTTGCCTTTGTTATTGTGACTGGATAGACGAGTCGGTACCGAGGAGGAACGTCAGTTGTAACTTCGAGTTCCTACAGTTGAGAACTCGACTTAGAACCTTGAATAACCAGGCTAAGTGTGCTAGTTACAATCTCTAGTAGTAAGTCCTAGTCAGGTTTTAATTTGTATTAATCTACAGCTAACGTTTACGTCGCAACTACGTGCGTTTGGTTAAACCAGTTAATTTGATTATTGGAAAATAATAACAAGAACCAATTATCTTTGGAAAACTTTGTGTTTTTGTAATATATCTATAAAAATATAGTTTCTTGCAGTGACAAATCATGAACTAGTTATCTTACTAATATTTTATCCATTTAATTAATTCCTAATTAATTATAGACGAGAATAGATTACGTTCTAACTACGATTTATACGTCTAATCAAAACCACCCAAGATCACATCCACCAGAAAATAAAATAAAACTATGCTACACAATACAATGGCACAGCTAAACATCCTAGAGTGGGCTTATGCCCTGTACAATTATCTTTTACATCAAATAAGAGGAAAATAATTTAATTATTAAATAAAGTGCAGTAAATAAATAACTATATTAAATAGCCTAAATATTAAATAAAATAATTTAAAATAAATGTTAAGAGTCTCAGACTCGGTCCATCATCAAAATCCAGCTAATACCACAACGCCCGGTCGGACCGGTGCATTTGCATTTCGCCGGGGCCCACAGACCGGTACGGTCGTCGCCCGAAAAATTTAGTTTTAAATTCATTTCCGAAAACCAATTTTGAAATCAATTAAATATAGTTTTTGTAAAAATTTGGGCAGCACTTCCTCTATTTCGGGACAAACCCAAAACTGGGAAATGCGCCACAGAAAACCTGCAATTGTTCCAACCAAATAATAATTCCAAAATCATAACCACCGAATTAACTTTCCAAACCACCAGAAATAATTTCCCAACCAACAGAACTTCCCGAAATACCCGGGAATCACACAATCAAACCAACAACACACAAAACCCAGCAGACAAAAAATCACAGAATATGCTTACGCAGCTAACCGAATTTCCCAAAGGAAAATCGGGGACCGATTCTCATCATAGACTC
This sequence comes from Iris pallida, assembly GCA_029216955.1. Lineage (NCBI taxonomy): Eukaryota > Viridiplantae > Streptophyta > Magnoliopsida > Asparagales > Iridaceae > Iris > Iris pallida. The sequence goes on from JANAVB010007197.1 coordinate 4,138,959, forward strand.
GACACGGGAGGGACGAACTACTCTGATTATCAAGAAATTTACCGAGAGGCTCGATGACGGAGTCCGAAGGGTGGCCTCGGACTCGGGATGCGCCGTCATGGACTCGAGAGTCTCCGGACAGCGTTACGATGCGCTGCGAAAGCCACAGACAGCGGAAAAACGGCCGAGATCGACGGGGGACGGATCCACGGGTGATGAGAGGCGCTAGACCGGGGCACGGCGACCACAGGCCCGGAGGCGGGGCGCTGCCGGAGATGGCTCGGCGGGCGGGGTACGCCGCCGGCGGGAGGCCGCGCGGGCTGCGGTCGGGGTTTCGCGCTGGTGGCGCGGCAACGGGGCTCCGCCGCTCGGGAGGGTGCCGGCGAGAAAGTCGGGCCGCGGGTGAGGGGGCACAGCGGCGGGGCGCCGCGAGCTCGGGGGTGGCCGGAGATCATGCGCGGGGGCGCAGATCTGGCTTGCCGCGGTCGGGGGAGTGGCCGGACCCAGGGATCGCCGGTGGGGAAGCTCTCGGCCGCGGGAGATTAGGGCTAGGGCTTCTCCAGAGAAGAAATGGGTTAGGGAATGGGTTTGAGAGTATACTCCAGAGAGTTGTGGAGAGCTCAGGGAGGAAGAGAGAGAGGTTTTTGTGAGTGGTTTGCTTGAGTAAAGAGAGAATGGGGGTTCCTCTGTAGTAGGTGGGTTGAATTGATAGGGGAGTTATAAGGAGGAGTGGGTTGGCTGTTGAGTGAACGTGAGCTGGGGAAAATAAATTAGGAAATTGAAGAATGGGTGTAGTGATGTGGGGGTTACTGGAAGGGGAAGAGGAGGGGGTGTTACGTTGGGGAGACAAATGATCAGGAGAGAAAGGGGGAAAACGAATGGGTAGCAGTTTACCAAGTAGTGAAAAAGTTGCTGGTCCTTCGGGACCAGCCTAAATAAATTTTATTTTATTATTATTATATTTTTTTTTTATTAATAGGTAAATCGGGTCAAGGATCAGGATTGAGAAAATAGAATAAAGAATGGGCTCGGGCCTGGGTCTGGGCTCGAATTCCAAAAATCCAAGTTGTTATAATTTTTTTTTAAAAATTCTTTTTCACCCAAAAATAATTAATAATAATATTTAATAATAATAATTTTGAAAACGTTAATTAATAACACGAAAATTCTATTAAATAAATAAATACGAAAATGATGGATTTCACAACACAACTTCGTGTTATAACGTGTCAAGGCCAATGAATGCAACACACAAGGTGGTCCCTTAAATCTAGGTTTAATGTGTAAGAAAAATAATACATAGCAGAATAAAAATGAACAGTAAGTTCTAACAGGTTATGCCATGTAACACAGTTTATTTTGCATAAAGAATATAAATAATGCATGAAATATGAGCTAAAATAAATAAACAGCAAATGGCAAGGTGTCTTGCCTGGTAGTACGCCTGGTGTGCTGCGATAATCAATGTGGCACGAACTACGACTTTGGTGCAACAACTATGCAAGGTGACCTCTGATGTCGGCACGGACGTTTCCATTGGGTCCAGGACGGTCAAATTGGTTAGGGTGGACATAAGGTAGTCTAGGATTGGCGAGATGATAGGAAAACTGGATTAGTCACGATTTAGTTACGATCAACTTTGATAATCAAAGAGAATTCGCGGAGGAAAAATATTTATATTACTTAAAAATATATTTTATGAGTCAAACTATGTCTTTAGACTAATACTAGAAAATTGAAGATCGTTTTTAGGCAAAAATCCTAATTTTGTAGAAATATGATTTTAGATAGAAAATATTATTTAAATAACTACTTTGAAAATTTTAGAAAAGAAAAATCGTTTTTAGGCTAAATTGTAATTTATAGGTCAAAGAACTATATTTTAATTATATAGAAATTCTGCAATAATAATCAACAAAATATTTTCATGAGTCAAAAATATTTTTAGATAATTACCTTGAAAATTCTGAAAAATCAGTTTTAGGGCTAAGAATCTTAATTTGAAAATATATGTAGGGTTAAGTTCACTACTGTATTTGTTACAAAATAAGTTTTTAGGATTTTTATCAAAATAACTACTAAGCAACAACAATTGTAGTACTAAAATAATAAGAATATTAATAATTAACAGAATACTCATATTTTACTACATTATCAAAGAACATGAATTACAAATAATAATAATGATAATAATAATAAAATAATAATAATAATAACAGTAATAATAACTAATAATAATAATAATAATAATAATAATAATAATAATAAAACCACAATAGAAAAAAATAATAATAAAAAGAAAAGAAAAGAAACATTTAAATAAACAAAACAAAAAAAACAAAATATAAAAATTTACAAAACAGAAAGTTGCTACTCTCTTCTTGAGAGTGCGAGAAAGAAAAAAAATGAAAAAGTTAAAGAAGAAGCAGGTGAGAGAGAGAGGCGGAGGAGAAGGGGGAGCGGCATACTCCGGCAGCGACGGAGTGGGAAGGTGGCGCTGCCGGCGTAGGCGCGGCGGAATCGTAGGTCGCGGAAGAAGAAGATCGAGGAGGGGGAGGGGGTAGCGGTGAGCGGAGGCGCGGCTGAGCTCGTCGGCGGGCGGTGCCGGAGGAGGAAGAAGGAGAAAGGAGCGGGGTTGTCGGCGGACGGAAGCTTGGGTCACGGAGTTCGAGAGGGGGTCGGAGTGGAGTTGGAGGCGGTCGGGGGCGAGCGGCTCGGCGGCGAGCGGCTCGGCGGCGGATGCGCCAAGAGGGCGCGGGTGGCGACTGGGGCGTCCGAGGAGGAGGAAGGGGTCGTTCGGCGCCTGTGCGGCGGAGATCCGACGGGCTGGGGTTTGGCTCCGGCGGGTGCACGGATCCGGCGGAGAGGGCGGCTGCTCGTGAGAGCGGCGGGACCGGAAGGGAACGCACGCGCGGCGGAGCCGGAGTAACGCGGCGGCGGCGCGGGGGTTTCAGGAAGAGGGCGGCGTGCGGTGGTCCGGCGGGGCTAGCGGTAAAGGACGGGCGGCACCGAGGAAGGTGAGTCAAAGCTAGGGTTTTAAATTTTTTGATTTTTGTTTGGAAAATTTGAGGGTGACAACGACGGGCGGTGTCGATGGGTAATTTTGGCCGGGGACAGCGGTGATGTGTTTGGCCGAGGTGGCTGTGGGCGTGCCGTGGCGGCGGTGGGGGTCTGAGTGGTGACGGTGGTGTTGCGGGCGCCTAGTGTTTTGGCAATGGTAGGGGTGGCTCTGTCTTGTGGCAGTGCTGGGTTTTTGGGGACGAGGTGGCTGAGTCGGGGACAGGGATGGGGTGCTGATTGTAATGTTGGTGAAATGGTCGGGGATAAGGAAGGTGGTCAGACAAGGGGCAGCGGTGCTTGCGCCGGTGTTTAGGTTGGTGTCGATTGTGGTGGTCGGTGGTGAACATGGGATCCAGCTTGGTGGCGAGGAGCAGCACAACACGACGGAGGATGAAGCGGTAACTAGGGTTTAGGATTAGGGTCAGGTTTTATTTGTGTCGGGGGTGTGTCCGACAAGAGGAAAATGTATATGTAAAAGATTGGAATAAGAATATGGATGGTGGAACACGAACACGGTACACGCATGTTGGTTGTGGAGTTTGTGGAGGAATATTATGGAGAAAATATTGGAGGAAAACCTGCCTATTTATAGGATGTGGGAATTCCCAATTAGATAAGGATTAGGATTTGGTTTAAACCCAAAAATAGATAGTTTACAATTTAATTTAAAATTAATCCAATCCAAATCCAAATAAAAATCCAATTTAAATTAAATTATTTTAGTTTAAAAACAAATAGGATAATCAAATTTCAAACATATTTTACTATTTAAATAAATCTATATATTCAAAGCAAGATTTAAATCGCCACAATAAATTCAAAATATGCTTTCCAAAAATACTAATAATATTAATTTCAAAAATTATATTATTATTTAAAATAAACTAATAAATAATTACTAAATATGTATGTAGGTACAAATGATGTTCTCATAATTATGCTTTTCTAGCATACAATAAAAATATTATTTATTATTAATAATTGGGAGAAATGAAAGGCTTTATAAATAAAATAACAAACTTGAAAATTTTGGAATGATAACAAAATAATTATTATGTATATTATTTTGAAAAAAAAGAAAAATAATATTTTCAAAAATATGTACGCTCGCACATAATCGCACTCGTTGTGCAATTTCAAAAAAATAAAATTTCGTGCGCGACGTATAATACGACTACGCGATGTACAATACAAAAATTTAAATCAGTACCAAATTTAATAAAAAAAATTAGTAGAAAATTTAGGGGTTTTACAGTACAATCATCATAATTACCCAAATCAAAACAGATTTATGGCAATCACATGGATTAGACACGTGGCAGGAGATCCGAGCTTCCCAAGATTCATGAAAATCAGCATTGATTGTCCATACGGATTTTACACAATCAGCATTAATTGCCCATACGGATTTGGTGCAATTAAGAATTAACTGCCCAGATGTAATACAATCAAGATTAATGGTCCAGATGATTGGCCGCCGACTTTTCAAAGGGGGAATCATTGCAAACCCTAATGATCACACCCCCACTTCAATAAATAGCAAGGTGCCATTCCCTTGCAAAAAAAAAAGATCACTGGAGAATTCAGGAAAAAAAAAGGAAGAGAGATCCTCTCCATCCGGCTGGACACACACAGAGAGACAAAGGCGCGCACAGAAGAGTCTTCCCATCTTGAGAGCAGTTCTTCACCGGAGCCAAGGCTACGTCTGATCATCTAAGGAGTAAGGCAGAGCGGCCGTCGCTTTCCCGAGCCTCTACCGTCACCCCCCAGAATCAAAAATAAACAATCGTACTTAGATTGCTGTACCTAAGTTTTCGTCCCTAGGCTTTCTTTGTACGAGCGAGTTTATATTGTGAGTCTAAGTCCAGTCCTCCTATATAATTGTTCTGTACTTTTACAATCAATGGCAAACAAACGTGTATGTTGATCGAATAGTGAGTTGAGCTTTGAGTAAGCGATTGTTGCGTTTGTGAGATCAGCATGATCACCGTGGCACAGTTAGATTGGAATAGATGTCGGACCAATGCTTGGTATGTTGCGAGATAAATGACTCAATTTCTGAGTGGTATATGTCATACCACTTATACAATCAGTATATTAGAATATTTGTGTCGATGGTGATAGGCTCGATTTCTGAGTAGTATATGCAATACCGCGTAGTGATATAGCAATGTCAGACCGTTTGATGATTTACGATAGGTTGTGTCGAGACGATTGTGCGTATCGTGATAAGTTTGTCTGCAACGGATGAGATAGTTTCGAGACTCGAGTGGAAATGATTCGATAGGAATCAATGTTAACATACATCAATGAATGGAGTTGAACGATCAAGTGCGGACTCATATCAATGGATGATGAGTCGAACAAAGACTCGCTAGGCTTGAGTTGAATGGTAGGCTGGGAATAGCGAGAGAATTTTGCGTAGAAGAATGACTGATTTGGTAGGATTTGAGTTTGAATAGGTACAAAGAAATCGTACGAACGAATTTGAGTTGAGGTGCAGAATCGGTAACACGATTTGGAAGTTCGATCGGGGAATACAAGAATGGATATAAGGAATTGAAAATTGTGTCGCTTGATGATGATAATTAGCTACAATGAGATAGATCTTGATGCGTGCGAGACTTGATTCATATTCAAGTTTGTATGATAACAGTGTTTGCAATGAATTAGAGTTTATAAGAAATAAAAATGTTCAGATTATGAACATTAACGATGGTATTAAGGCATATCAAAGACGATATGCAATAACTCGATGATACTCTGATCAAATGAACAAAAATTATATTACGCATTGTTGTTGGATGAATAGGATACATGTTGAGTTGATGTCAGTTCGAATGATAATGGTGATTACAAGGAATTATAATTTATGCGAAAGGAAGATGTTTAGGTTATGCATATCGATGATGGTATCGAGGCGTATAAAAGACAACATGCAATAACCCGAGGATACTCTGATTGGATGAACGAAGATTGTATTGAACATTGTCATCGGAGGAAAGAGATGCGAGTCGAGTTGATGTTAAGATTGAGAGATTTTTCTTGCAATATTGAAATTGGATGTAGCGTGTCGAGAAGAAGGTACGGGAAAACATAAGTGCGAATAAGGATATAAAGCTGAGCAAGTTTACGACATCGAGATTTTGGTAGGTAACTGTATCAGAAGTCGATGCGAAACGATTTTACTAGCTGATGATTTTTGCGATGAGCATAGAGTGAGTCGGATATTGACCGTGGGTAGCTAGACTCGTACTCGAGGCAAACAAATGTTGCTTAGTTAGCGATATTGTAATGGTAGTGCATGAGTGATTCGAATGGTAGCAGCGCATCAGTTGTGCGGGTAGGATGAGAACTTGAGATTGGTTGGAAATGATGTAACTTATGAACTTTTGCACGTATTGCATGGTTAGTAGACTTGGATAACCTGTGCACGGGTGCTGCTTCCCTTGAACGATTTACGACCTGGGCACCGGGACCGTTCGATCTAGGAGAAAATTATGTTTGATATTTGTGGTGCACTTAATGAGGACGAATTGCGACCGGCCACTGGTGTGATAAGCCACAATATTAGTAAGTTTAGGATCATTCGGATACAGAGCTAGCAATCCATATGGGGAGCGATCTTCGGCTTACACGTTAAGATATCAGTCCATTACGACGTAGAACGTCGTGACCTTCATATAAATAGGGTCGGTAGGCTGAGATTAGAATTGGGTGCAGGCGCAGATCCTGCCACCCTTATGATTATGCTAGAAATGTTGGTTAATTATGTGAATTATTGTCGATTTGTAGGCTTGGAATTCGAGACGGAGATGTACACGATCACTATGTTTATGAATATCATGTGGCTAATAATGTCTATCATAGGGACACAGTACTGGACACATTTATGATTCAGTTACTATTAATAACATGCTTTATTGCTTAACATTATCATGAAACTGATCCTAAGGCAATAATAGAAAGACTACATAAAAAGATGCATGTTTCACTAAATTACTTAGTGTTGGTTTAGGCGAGTGGCTCTTGATCGGTACACAAGAGGATAAGTACTGATCGCCCACTAGATTGCTTGCAGGTTCAGGGAATCTATTATCTACTTGTGGTGGAGCTTCGCTTGAACGTGCTGAGGCATGGAGTCCCTTAGCGTTTCGAGGCGTGCGACCGCACTGAAGCTTGGCGTGCAACATGAAGATGTTTCGGCCGTAGGTGATTGGATGTGTTATAAAAGACATGACATATAGAACAAGATCCTTTGTGAGCTAGAGAGTTCATGAGTATTGTAAGCCTATTGGCATATTCAATTGTGTTATTCAAAGCCTTGTAATCGGCTTCATTATCAATAAAGATTTGTTTTGTATACTCTGGTGTGTCTCCACATTTCTTTACTGCTTATGTATTGAACTGAGACAACCATTTTGAGAATATGTCATCTTGTACTGTACGAGTGCAATGTCAGACTCATGCGACATCACACACCAAGCGAGAATGATTGATTCGGGTGACATCAATACGAGGATGACCAATTTTCCGGGTCAGGGCGTGACACCCGTATCACCAGATCCGACGACCTTGACGCTGGCTAAGCAACAACCTCGACTGGAGTGCCATGACCGCAATGCCTCGATCGAGCACCGTTTCTCGAGCCGTGCGCCACCAGCACCATGACTACTAGTCGTCGTGTCTCCACCGCCGACATGGTGAGTCTTCTCCTTCTTCTTCTTCTCCTTTTTCCTTTCTCTTTTTCTAGTTTTTTTCTTTTCTTGTGTGTGTTGTTTCGCTCCTAAGAGCAGTGAGCATGGGTTAGGGGAAATGGATAGGCCGGGTTGATGGGCCCTGAGCTTGTTGGCTGGGGTGTAAAAAGAAAAAAAAGAATGGAAAAGGAATTTGGGGCCTCGTTTGATGGATTGGGCCGAGCCAAAGGGCTCTAGGAAATAAAAAGAAGAAATGGGATTGCGGGTTGTTTGATTGGGCTTCGTTTTGGACAATTTATTAGACCTTAATTTATTTAGGTTCGATGCAGAATTTAATTGGTATTTTGGTGTTTAAATGAGTACAAGCAAGGGAATGTTATGGGACAATGACTATATAATATAGATTGTAATGTACCTAAAACCTTGGGCTTGTGGGCCTTAGTATGGGTTAGATTACATTCTAAATGGGTAATATGGGCCATAGAGAGTGAGTTAGTAGTTTGGAAATTTAGAAATGATTAGCTAGTTATTTTAGGGAATTTTCTAAAATGTTTTAGGAAGACCTATTTTGATTTAGAACCTAATATGTATTTATTGTCTTCTAGGTGGACTTATTACAATCTTCACAATCGAATCGAGACAAGTACATTCTTATAAGATGTTTCTCAACACATTTTGAATGATGTATTTTAATGTTTGGATAGTCATGTCTCATATCATGACACGATTCCGACACGACATGATTCTGTTATTGTTTATGTACTCTGTTATCAGATCTGACTATTGCCTGATATTATTTTTGAATCTCGGGGATGGAGAAATACCAAGTAGATATGTAGGCAACCCTCTGTTTCTGACTAATAGTTCGGCATACAGTGCGCATATGTTGAGTTGTACCAATCTGAGTAAAATTCCAGCCGCCCACATATTGAAAACGGTATTTCGACACATATAGATTGTTAATCATGTTCTTCTTATTCATTTCATATTTACTATTCATTGTATGTTCCTGTGACTAGTCATATTATAATGTTATTGCGGTTCTCATAGTTTCTCGTGTTGTAAGTGTCATGATCATGTCAGCATTCAGTGTTCTATTTTTTGGTTTTACTTCCTGTATTATTTACATGCTTTATTTTGTATAGTGCGACATGTTGTTTATATGTACTTTGCTCTCGTCCTGACAGGACTGTTGACATATTAGGTTTGGAGATAGCATGTAGACCAAGAAGCTTCTGGAAGACTCTAGAAGATTAAGACATTCTCTTGGAATGTATCAGATGTTATGAATGTATTAGATATGACAGATGTATATTGATGATGATGAGGATTACCAAATTTGTCTCCGAAAATTGGATATGTATGATGTACTGGAAATCTGATAGTAGACTGGTGATTGTGTGACTGTGTGTTGGTTTTCTTTCGTTTACTAGTTTTGTGATTGGGCCAAGGATTGATATCATGATCATTTGACGATTACTGAGGTCTAGACAGCTTACTACCGCTGTTTACAACAACGTAGGCTGGACATGTCCGACTCGTATCCAGAAAACTGGGAGCGGGTCGTGACAACGGAGTAGAATTTGGATGGGGAGAAGGATTTGTTGCTATAAATAGAAGAGTAAGGAGAGGAATGAAGGAACACGAGAGAGAAACTAGAAGAATATGGGGAGAAGAAGCATCGAGAAGAAGAAGATTGGAGGAAGAACATATTAGGGTTTATATTTAGTTTTTTTTATTAATTTTGTTATTTAATTAACTTATTTTTTATTAAAATAATACTACTAGTTTAATTTTCATAATCCTACCGCTACTAACACCCTTAAACCCTAATCAAAAACACCAACCACCCCAGTCTAACCCAACCCTAATCCCTAACCAAGAAATCCCAACCATAATCCTAAAACTCATACCCTTAACCCTAAAAGCCTAAACGTAATTATAAAACTTAAATTCTAACCGAAAAAAACCCTAACCTTAACCTAGAAACCCTAACTCTAATCTTAATCCTAACCATACTTGTAACTCTAAAATATCTAGCAATCCTAACAATAGGCTTTTTATAGATGGCTAGCTAAAACGACGGACGTATTCCAAGTAAATCCTCTACTGACACTATTATCCAGGAACGTGAGAACCACATATCTAACTTGATATTTGGTGGACATATAATTTTTCTAAATTTAATTGTGTTACTTATATTTTTTTTCCACATAACAAAAATTGACATTATGTATATATATATATATATATATATATATATATATATATATATATATATATATATATATATATATATATATATATATATATATATTCATAATTTGTGAATGTGGGAGCATGGAACGTGGTTGCACGAAAGACATTATGGCACATGGAATCAGTATTTTTACTTTCAACAACAGAATAAACAATTCGATATAATTGATAGTTATGGTCGTGAGCATAAGCAATAAATAAGATACCTTAATATTTATATGAAAGAAAAGTAGCATCAGTACTGATCATCGGTAAATAACCCCTTAAAAAATATCAATGCGTACCTTGAAACAAATAAAAAGTCCTTTGAAGGCTATTATTTTCTGTAGTCTTTAAAAATGTTTGCTACCTGTATTTTGTCTCGATAATTGTAGGAGCATACTCTTTAATACTGCTGTATGCATCAACATAACTATCATTTATTTCAGCTAAAACAATTTCTCTAGCTCTCGAAGCTTTGGTAAGTAATATGTATCTGATGTTCTCTATGTATATCCTTAACAACTTGTGATGGAGTATATGATTGATTATCTCTAATTTATCAATTATTATATTTTTTAACCCATGCAATAGTAGCTATTGGATGACATTATGTTATAAGTCCATGTAAACAAGAATGACGACTTTCTAATGTAAGAATGATAAATATTTTGCAAGATCCCATTGGTTTAGCATATACTCTCAAATTATAATTTCATGTTGATCACAAGTATCTATAATTTTCCGAACATTATTCATACCATTAGCTGGACAAGCAAAATTATTTTCAAGGGCTAATTAGTGATTAGACCATGGATTTTATACCGACTTAGAGTTTAAGCCCTAACATGCCCAGTTGGAGAGTTTCGACCCTGAATATTTCTTTTTTATTTCTTTTGTTCCTCCTTCCTTCCAATATCTGAGAATAATTTTTTTTCTATATAAAATGGAGGGTATAATGGGAAAGATTGAACAAAAGAATAAAATCCATGGCCCAAACTTTCTAATTGGACATGATAGAGCTTAAACTCTAAGTAAATATAAAATTCATGGTCTAAACTCTAATTAGCCCTATTTTCAATTACTATATCGTTTATAAAACTAATAAATTTAGACGATTATCAAATGATTATCCGACTAATAATTCAAGAGTGTTAAAATTATCAACATTATCATCTAACTCATTATCTAAATTTTTAATTAAATTATCATTATTTTCGTCATCATCACCTTCACCTAATATATGTTCTTCTTCAAAAAAATATAACTTGTTGAGATGAACTATGACACACATTAATAGTTTGATAATTAGAAGATGTTTACTAGTTATATTATCAAATACTGGTGATGCATGAGACCTATTCTACTATATATGTCACGTCCCAATTCTGTAAAATCGATAGTTGTCCTCTGGACGTGATGTCGTACAAACGTAAGTTGCAACCGCACAAAGCAAGTCATAAGGTTATCTGAAACACAATAATATAGAGAGTATGCAAAGAAATTGAATAACAAATATGATACAGAAGAAACTTTACTATAGAAGAAACTTTACTTTCACTACAAGAATAAGGGCTTTTCTTGACGTGGATTCCCCGTCAAAAAATGGGTATCTTGACGGTTGCAGATCCGTCAACTAGGTCGGAGTCAAGAAAAGACCCCCCTTTTCTTGACGGTCGCTGGCATGACTTTTCTTAACGGTTTTTGGCCGTCATATGATGTCACGCCCCAGAACCAGAATACTGGAGAGCGGGGGCAGACATAGCCAGCTACGTATAATGAAATGGAATCCACGTCACTATACGGTCACGGCTGTCTAGATATATGAGGGTTTAACTACAATCCATCAGTCTCCTATGGTCAAGAACAAGCCTATTGTCTCAATCACAAGCAAGTAGTAACAGTCACAAGATATTAGAGCATCAATATACAATAGTAAGGCGTCCCATACATTACATATTGGATGATCATGAAGCTAGTCATACAAAATGTCAGGACTAGCAAGAGTTTTAGTCAATACATGATCAACCCTAGGATTTGTCAATCATGTTACAGCCCGTAGGCAGACAGTAAATAAAGGTGCAATACGAGCTAACACGTACTCGCCGGCTAAACGCCTCAAAAGAATAATTTTACAAATAGAGTGGGAGGACAAAAGAAACCCACTCGTTGCCCTGGTTACGCCTGGTGGTCACCATCGGGCTGGAAGACAGGTGGATCCTCTGTTGTTGCTCCGATATCTGGCCACACAAAACCAGCTGGGTCAGACCCCAGAAAGAGCAAGTGCCACAAAGGAGGCTTCACTTAGGAACTAAAACCAGCATATCACAAATAAATAGTTAAGGTAATTAAAAGATACTGATAATAACTGAGATAACAATAATATATTGAGTACGGAGAAACCATTCAAGTAGCCAGACTGCAACCCTTAAACCAAACAAGGACCGGGGTTGCAATCCTTCGCCTGAATAGAAACCCGCCTCAATTACTATTGATAAGGTAACAAGACAATAAACGAAGAGAGGACACAGAACTGCTCCGGAAGCCAGGTTACAACCCCTAAACCAAACAAGGACCGGGGTTGTAACCCTTCGCCTGAACAGAACTGGACCCCTGATCTTTATTGTTAAGGCGGGCACAATAAGCAGGACGATATATGATAAGATAACCATGGAACTATTCAGATAGCCAAGTTACAACCCTTAAACCAAACAAGGACCGGGGTTGTAACCCTTCATCTGAACAGAACTTGGTATCCCATCATTTATCGATACAAGAATTCATGTCCTGATACAATCTTGTACAGGATCAGGATAAGACTAAGCTGGAATAAACTTCATCCAATCAATCACGGCCAATCAAGAGTACGGCTTGATACTTTTAACTAACTAGGGTTATCACATGCCTAGTTACTAGCAAGATGCAATGAGATTATCCCAACAGCCACAAGCCCTGCAGACCATCCGGTTATCCAGGTCGAATGTCCGTTTAGGAAGAATGCAACACATGACTGTGTGCTAGAAATGTGCCCTACTCGTCGGTAGGCTACAAGTCCACTGAATGCGCCCAGATAACGGGATTGCTTGTAGCTGGGAATCTCTTCATGACTACTGAATCATTCTAGTTAATTAGCCTTAGTCAATTTCAGTAGGTACCCCTGACCGTGGTACTCAGGGGTCCCCATCCTAGACATGATGCAAGACAGTACTAGTTTATTTGTACAAACACAATCGCCCACGGTGTCCAAGTCTTTCATACTTGTCATGTCAGGCTAGCTGTCGTAACAGCATGCCGAGATATATCATGTCAGTTTACTTGTCAAGAGTGCGCCATAGCGGACCACTATCGTGTTCTATTCTTACAATATTATGAATGAGAGAAACTTGCATAAAATAACTAGTGACATATTCTTGATGCCAAGGAAATGATCTACAACTTCCACGTTGAAAGTTGGAAGAAATTCGAGCCATAATTCAGTCAATTAGGACATATAACAGTTAGAAATAGTCAAAATATGCATTATGCGGCCTATTCTGCGACACCATATGCGGCCAACTGCGACATGCGGCTTATGCGGCTCAACTGCGATATCATATGCGGCCTACTGCGACATGCGGCTCATGTGGCTCGACTGCGACATGCTATGCGGCCAACTGTGACATGCGGCTCATGCGGCTCAACTGCGACATCATATGCGGCCAACTGCGACATGCGGCTCATGCGGCTCGACTGCGACATGCTACGCGGCCAACTGCGACATGCGGCTCATGCGGCTCAACTGCGACATCATATGCGGCCAACTGCGACATATGTCTCATGCGGCTCGACAGCGACATGCTATGCGGCCAACTGCGACATATGTCTCATGCGGCTCAACTGCGACATCATATGCGGCCAACTGCGACATATGTCTCATGCGGCTCGACAGCGACATCATATGCGGCCAACTGCGACATATGTCTCATGCTGCAGATGAACATAGAAGTTTGGCCAAAATTGTTTTGGCCATAACTTCCTCATCCGAAGTCGAAATCAAGCGAAACAAAAGCCAAAACTGCATGAAATTGAATTCTCTACAACATAGAACCATTAGTTTTCGAAAATAACCAAGTTTTAGAGATCAAAACCAAGAAAACCGAAAAGTTATAAACTTAGATCTACAAGAAATTATCCATCAAAATGAAAAAGGCCAAGTTCTAAAGAGTCTTAAAATCAAGGAAGAGAATGGAACAATAAAACTTGAGATCCAACATGAAGCAAGTTTACACTTGCCTAGCTCTCTTTCCTGGTAGGTAGAAGAGTAATGGTGGAGAAGAAGAAGTGAAGGAGAAGAATAAATGAAGAGAGAGAGAGAGTTAGGTAGAAATATAAATGAGGGTGGTGGTAGGTGGGGTTTTTCTTTTGGTTCATGGTGAACCCAAAAGCAAACCAAACCAAGCTAAGCCGGACCAAGCTAAGCCATAACCAATGACATGCTAAAATAACCATACAGGAAAATACGCAAATAACCATACAGGAAAATACGCAAATACGAGTCAAGAATACGTACACGTATACCAAGATACGTAATACAAACTATAGGCATTACAACTCTACCCACCTTAAAAGAATTCCGTCCTCGAAATTTAATCAAGAGGCTAGAATTGCAAGGACAAGCTATACTAATCGTAAGCTATAACAAGCAGTCTATCATGTAGTTATTTATTTAAGCAAGGAATTGAAAGCATAAGGCATAAAAAAGACATTATACCTTACGAGTCAAACAGGTCGGGATATCGCGATCGGATATCATCCTCACGCTCCCACGTCGACTCACCCAAAGAGTGATGACCCCAAGCAACTCGGACTAACTTGATAGTCTTGTTCTTGAGTGTCTTCTCTCTTCGGTCCAATATAGACACGGGCCTCTCCTCATACGAAAGGTTGGTACCAACAACCAATTCCGAATGATCCAGGATGTGGCTCGGGTCCGGAATATACCGTCGCAGTTGGGATACATGGAATACGTCATGCACCTCACGTAGCGACGGTGGAAGAGCGAGACGATAGGATACATCTCCTACTCGCTCCAGAATGTCGAATGGCCCTACATACCTAGGACTAAGCTTTCCTCGTACGCCGAAACGAATGACGCCGCGGTTAGGCGAAATCCTCAGGAATACATGGTCGTCGACAGAAAACTCAAGAGGGCGCCGATGAGAATCGGCCCAATGACGCTGGCGATCTTGGGCAACTCGAAGATGATCTCTGACTCTTCTGACCACCTCAACGGTCTGAGCAATCATTTCCGGACCAAGCATCTGCCTCTCTCCAACATTATCCCAGGCTAGCAGGGATCGGCACTTCCTACCATACAGTGCCTCGAACGGTGCCATCTGGATACTGGCCTGGAAACTGTTGTTGTACGAGAACTCTACCAGGTGCAGGTGATCTTCCCACGAACCACCGAAGTCGAGTGTACATGACCGCAACATATCTTCAAGAGTCTGGATCGTACGTTCTGACTGACCATCTGTCTGTGGGTGATACGCTGAGCTGAACTGGAGGCGAGTCCCCAAACCTTCTTGCAAGCTACGCCAAAAGTGCGACGTAAATCTTGAATCTCTATCCGAAGTGATACTGACTGGTACACCGTGTAATCTGATAATCTGTCGGAGATACATCTCCGCTAGCTGAGCCGTCGACTGACCAACTCTGAATGGGAGAAAGTGAGCCACCTTCGTGAGCCTGTCTATGACAACCCAAATAGCGTCTCTGCCAGCCGGTGATCTAGGCAATCCAGTCACAAAATCCATGGTTATATGCTCCCATTTCCACTCGGGAATCGGCAATGGTTGAAGTAGTCCAGCTGGTCTCTGATGTTCAGCCTTAACTTGTTGGCAGACTAAACAACGAGAGACAAACCGGGCTATCTCCCTCTTCATGCCATTCCACCAAAAGTGCTGGCGGATATCACGGTACATCTTCGTGCCACCGGAATGAATGGAATACTACGAATTGTGGGCCTCTGCCATGATCTCCTGTCTGATATCTCCACTGGGTACACAAAGACGCTTACCATGTCGAAGTGTACCGTCTTCATGAATGCATAACTCTGGTCTTCGTCCTGCCTCACACTCTGCTCTGAGTCGCTGAAGCTTGGAATCTGCTGACTGCGCCATCCGGATCCTCTCGACTATAGTGGACTGAACTTGCATGCTGGCCATCAATGCCACACTGGAAGGGAGGACAACTTCTATACCCATCTTCTGAAGATCGGCTAACAGTTCTGGTTGCGCTGTCAGGAAATAAACTCCTGCCCTCCTGCTCAATGCATCTGCAACAACGTTGGCCTTCCCTGGGTGATACTGCAGGTTGACATCATAATCCACAAGCAGCTCTAGTCATCTCCTCTGACGCATGTTGAGATCCTTCTGAGTGAAAACATACTTCAGGCTCTTGTGGTCGGTAAAAATTTCCACCCTATCTCCGTACAAGTAGTGCCTCCACAACTTAAGTGCAAACACTACTGCTGCCAGCTCCAAGTCATGGGTTGGGTAATTTTTCTCATGGTCACGAAGTTGTCGTGATGCATAAGCTATTACCTTCCCATGCTGCATCAGAACACATCCTAAACCTCTGCCCGAAGCATCACAATACACTGAGAATCCTCCGGTTCCATCTGGAAGCGTGAGAATAGGAGCCGTCATCAAGCCTCGCTTCAACCTCTCAAAAGAATCCTGGCACTCTGCTGTCCAAGCAAACTGCACATCCTTGCGGGTCAACTGGGTCAATGGCGCGAAAATTCGAGCAAAGTCTGAAACAAATCGACGGTAGTAGCCGGCCAAGCCAAGAAAACTGCGAATTTCTGCCACTGTGCTAGGTACCGGCCACGTTTCAATGGCCACGATCTTCTGGGGTTCCACTTCAACTCCTCCTCGGGTGATGATATGACCCAAGTACGAAATGCGATCGAGCCAGAACTCGCATTTACTAAACTTGGCATATAACTGGTGCTCTCTGAGAATCTGGAGGACAACTCGGAGATGCTGCTCATGCTCCGCTTCACTCTTGCTATAGACCAGGATGTCGTCTAGGAACACAATCACGAACTGATCCAAATAAGGCATGAAGATGCGATTCATGAGGTCCATGAATACAGCCGGCGCATTGGTTGCTCCAAATGGCATCACAAGGAACTCCCAATGCCCATACCTAGATCTGAAAGCAGTCTTCGGGATGTCCTGCTCTCTGACTCTGATCTGATGGTATCCTGGCCGCAAGTCAATCTTCGAAAATACTGACGCCCCTTTGAGTTGATTAAACAAGTCATCTATCCTCGGGAGAGGATATCTGTTCTTGATTGTCACTGAGTTCAAGGTACGATAATCAACACACAATCTGGATGTACCATCCTTCTTTTTCACAAGAAGCATCGGGGCTCCCCAAGGCGATCCACTAGCACGAATGAATCCCTTGGTTCTGAGTTCTTCAATCATCTTGTACAATATCTCTAGCTCTGACGGCACCATCCTGTAGACTCTCTCTGACACTGGGGCTGTCCCGGGAATCAAGTCGATGGTAAACTCGATCTCTCGCTCTGGCGGCATCCCTGGAAGCTCTTCTGGGAAAACATCTGGAAACTCTTCGACTATCCGAGGTAACTGTACTACTGCCACTGCCATCCGCAACACTGGAGGAGAAGGTTCAACTTCGCCTCGGGAGAAGGAAAACTCCGGCTCGCCTGGAATGCTAAAAATAACCCTGCCAATATGACAGTCTATCCTAGCATACTGGTCCCTCAACCAATCCATCCCTAAGACCACATCATAATCGGCCATCGGGAACTCTATCAATCTAGCGAGGAATTCTCTACCGCTAACTATGACCCGATACGAGGAAAATACTCTATCTACTCCCACAAGTCCGTTACCAGTAAGTATATTGAGCCTTACTGATAATGACTCGGGCTCCAGTCCTACCCGTGTCGCAAATCGTGCAGACATAAATGAATGCGAGGCACCAGAATCAAATAATACTGAAGCTGGAAAGGTGTTGACGAGAATAGTACCTGCCACCACCTTACCTGGTGCTATTCCTTCTTCTCCCATGGTCAAAGCCAGCACTTGACCATGTCCTCTAGGTGCGGGTCCCCTCTGCTGAAAATTCCTCTGCCTGCTCTGGATTAGGGCTTGGGCTTGGGCATACTGTTGCGGTCTCTGCTGCTGGAATGCCTGGACCTGCGTCGGCAATGGCCTCGGGAACGGGTACTGCAGCTGCTGCTGCTGGATTGGTGCTGGTCCTCTAACTGAAGGACTAGAGAAAGCGGATGAACTCCCCCTGTTCGGGCAGTTCCCAACCCTGTGGTCCGGGGCACCACAAACCAAGCACAAACCTTGTGCTCTACGACACTCTGACACCACATGTCCTGGCTTCCCGCAGTGTGAACATCCCACTGCGGAAGACTGCTTCTGCTTCTGCTGCTGAGGGTGCGTCGGGGTGGAATACTGAACCGACGTCACTGAGGCCGCCCGCCTCGGAGCTCCAATGGTCAAAGCCCTGGCTGCCGGGGCTGGTGCTGATGACTGATTCATCTGCCCGTGAGATCGCTTCCGACCTCCGGTCCTATCCACGATCCTCTGGGAGGTATATTCATGCCTCCGGGCTGCTCTCAACACTGCATCAAAAGTCTGATGCTCAAACTGATCCACCGCCAATAAAATTTCTAGGTGGAGCCCCTGCTGGAACCGCTGGGCTCTATCGAACTCGGTCGCCACCAAGGTGGGAGCAAACCGACTAAGCCTGGAGAACTCGGCCGCATATCCGTCGACCGTCCTGCCCACCTGCTTCAGATTGGTGAACCTCGTCTGTAGATCATACCGAGCTACAGCATCAAAATACTTGGTCTGGAATCTCCCTGAATACTGCCCATGAAATAGGGGCCACTAATCCATCGGCCTGTGCTGCCCACCAGCTGCGAGCAAGATCCAATAGCTGCAGGCGCACCACGGCCACCTTCTCGTTCTCTGGAGTCCTGGCTGCTTCTAGAATTACCTCTGTGTCCTGAAGCCATGCATCTGCAGCGATCGCATCTTCACTGCCATCGAAGAAAGGAGGGTTCAAACGCTTGAAGCTGTTGGCCGCGCTATTACCCTGATGACCTCCTCTGGTCAAAGCATCTGCCACCGCCTGGTGCATGGCATCTCCGCGACGATCCTGGGAAGCTAATAGGGACCTGATGAGACCCACCAAAGTGCCATCATCAGGCTCTGCAGGCTGGACGAGCTGAATTGGGGGTTCTCCTTCGGTAGGCATGACTCTGGAGGCTACTCCTGAATGCTGGGCTTGATCTCCAGGTTGTTGCTGGTCCGCGGGAGGTGCACCGCCTTGCTGATCGACAGGTCCAGGAACAATGCCGCTAAAGAAGACGACATAGGGAACAATAAGGAAGGACCATGACAGATCAACGATACAAGCATGTGATCAGGTCAAGATTCTCAGGAATTTGAAGATACGAGCAGAGATCAAGGGCGAATACTGATTGAGACATCTATTCGGTAAACCCTCACATATCTTGAATTACAAGACCTGCATGGGCCACCACTAAAACCATGTCACGCCCCAGAACCAGAATACTGGAGAGCGAGGGCAGACATAGCCAGCTACGTATAATGAAATGGAATCCACGTCACTATACGGTCACGGCTGTCTAGATATATGAGGGTTTAACTACAATCCATCAGTCTTCTATGGTCAAGAACAAGCCTATTGTCTCAATCACAAGCAAGTAGTAACAGTCACAAGATATTAGAGCATCAATATACAATAGTAAGGCGTCCCATACATTACATATTGGATGATCATGAAGCTAGTCGTACAAAATATCAGGACTAGCAAGAGTTTTAGTCAATACATGATCAACCCTAGGATTTGTCAATCATGTTACAGCCCGTAGGCAGACAGTAAATAAAGGTGCAATACGAGCTAACACGTGCTCGCCGGCTAAACGCCTCAAAAGAATAATTTTACAAATAGAGTGGGAGGACAAAAGAAACCCACTCGTTGCCCTGGTTACGCCTGGTGGTCACCATCGGGCTGGAAGACAGGTGGATCCTCTGTTGTTGCTCCGATATCTGGCCACACAAAACCAGCTGGGTCAGACCCCAGAAAGAGCAAGTGCCACAAAGGAGGCTTCACTTAGGAACTAAAACCAGCATATCACAAATAAATAGTTAAGGTAATTAAAAGATACTGATAATAACTGAGATAACAATAATATATTGAGTACGGAGAAACCATTCAAGTAGCCAGACTGCAACCCTTAAACCAAACAAGGACCGGGGTTGCAATCCTTCGCCTGAATAGAAACCCGCCTCAATTACTATTGATAAGGTAACAAGACAATAAACGAAGAGAGGACACAGAACTGCTCCGGAAGCCAGGTTACAACCTTTAAACCAAACAAGGACCGGGGTTGTAACCCTTCGCCTGAACAGAACTGGACCCCTGATCTTTATTGTTAAGGCGGGCACAATAAGCAGGACGATATATGATAAGATAACCATAGAACTATTCAGATAGCCAAGTTACAACCCTTAAACCAAACAAGGACCGGGGTTGTAACCCTTCATCTGAACAGAACTTGGTATCCCATCATTTATCGATACAAGAATTCATGTCCTGATACAATCTTGTACAGGATCAGGATAAGACTAAGCTGGAATAAACTTCATCCAATCAATTACGGCCAATCAAGAGTACGGCTTGATACTTTTAACTAACTAGGGTTATCACATGCCTAGTTACTAGCAAGATGCAATGAGATTATCCCAACAGCCACAAGCCCTGCAGACCATCCGGTTATCCAGGTCGAATGTCCGTTTAGGAAGAATGCAACACATGACTGTGTGCTGGAAAGTGCCCTACTCGTCGGTAGGCTACAAGTCCACTGAATGCGCCCAGATAACGGGATTGCTTGTAGCTGGGAATCTCTTCATGACTACTGAATCATTCTAGTTAATTAGCCTTAGTCAATTTCAGTAGGTACCCCTGACCGTGGTACTCAGGGGTCCCCATCCTAGACATGATGCAAGACAGTACTAGTTTATTTGTACAAACACAATCGCCCACGGTGTCCAAGTCTTTCATACTTGTCATGTCAGGCTAGCTGTCGTAACAGTATGCCGAGATATATCATGTCAGTTTACTTGTCAAGAGTGCGCCATAGCGGACCACTATGGTGTTCTATTCTTACAATATTATGAATGAGAGAAACTTGCATAAAATAACTAGTGACATATTCTTGATGCCAAGGAAATGATCTACAACTTCCACGTTAAAAGTTGGAAGAAATTCGAGCCATAATTCAGTCAATTAGGACATATAACAGTTAGAAATAGTCAAAATATGCATTATGCGGCCTATTCTGCGACACCATATGCGGCCAACTGCGACATGCGGCTTATGCGGCTCAACTGCGACATCATATGCGGCCTATGCGGCTCATGCGGCTCAACTGCGACATGCTATGCGGCCAACTACGACATGCGGCTCATGCGGCTCAACTGCGACATCATATGCGGCCAACTGCGACATGCGGCTCATGCGGCTCGACTGCGACATGCTATGCGGCCAACTGCGACATGCGGCTCATGCGGCTCAACTGCGACATCATATGCGGCCAACTGCGACATATGTCTCATGCGGCTCGACAGCGACATGCTATGCGGCCAACTGCGACATATGTCTCATGCGGCTCAACTGCGACATCATATGCGGCCAACTGCGACATATGTCTCATGCGGCTCGACAGTGACATCATATGCGGCCAACTGCGACATATGTCTCATGCTGCAGATGAACATAGAAGTTTGACCAAAATTGTTTTGGCCATAACTTCCTCATCCGAAGTCGAAATCAAGCGAAACAAAAGCCAAAACTGCATGAAATTGAATTCTCTACAACATAGAACCATTAGTTTTCGAAAATAACCAAGTTTTAGAGATCAAAACCAAGAAAACCGAAAAGTTATAAACTTAGATCTACAAGAAATTATCCATCAAAATGAAAAAGGCCAAGTTCTAAAGAGTCTTAAAATCAAGTAAGGAAGAGAATGGAACAATAAAACTTGAGATCCAACATGAAGCAAGTTTACACTTGCCTAGCTCTCTTCCCTGGTAGGTAGAAGAGTAATGGTGGAGAAGAAGAAGTGAAGGAGAAGAATAAATGAAGAGAGAGAGAGAGTTAGGTAGAAATATAAATGAGGGTGGTGGTAGGTGGGATTTTTCTTTTGGTTCATGGTGAACCCAAAAGCAAACCAAACCAAGCTAAGCCGGACCAAGCTAAGCCATAACCAATGACATGCCAAAATAACCATACAGGAAAATACGCAAATAACCATACAGGAAAATACGCAAATACGAGTCAAGAATACGTACACGTATACCAAGATACGTAATACAAACTATAGGCATTACATATGAAGTAGTTTTGTTGACTGTTTTTAGCTGTCAAGATAGCAGTTTTTAGAAACCGTCAACATAGGCAAAAAAATTCTTGACTCCGATATAGATGACGGTTATTAGTCATCAAGAAAATCTTCAATGAAAAGAGCAGTTGCAGCAGGATTGAGTTAATTGTTGACATTTTATAATCGTCAAGAGAAGCTAAATTATGTATAGCCAAAATTTTATATATAATGAATCGAACACACACATAACATCAATAATCCAGAAGATATACACACATCAAATAATTGTAATATCCAATTTTTATATTAACAAACTGTATTGTTCATATACCACAAACTTCCAACACATCCAATATAAGTTCAACCACAAACATCCAACACACGTCCAACCACAACATATCCAACAAAAGTATGTAGTTTTTGTACATCTTAAACATCCAAAACTGATATTTATATAACTAGAAATAAAATATGTAGCAAACCCAGCGGGAGCACATCCCTCCCATATTCACAACACCTTCATTTTTCATATAGTTCCTGAGAGAAGAAGATGTATTTAACATTATATGCACATGTTTGTATAAACTGATATCAACTTAGAACAAAAACTCTAAAAAAAATTAGCTTATTTCAACTAACATTGCAAAAAAGAACAAATTGAAGGATACATAGCAATAAGCAAGTATCAATAAAACTCTAACCCACCAAACAATGACAATGCAAAAAAGAATAATGCTTGAAGTTGGCCAGTTTAAGATTACATTAGAAAGTAAAATTTGTGTCAAGACCAGATGAAAAATGTCAAACATAAAGAATTTCAGGATCTAAACACAAGTCTGAGCTTAAAGTTGGCCAGTTTAAGATTACATTAGAAAGTAAAATTTGTGTCAAGACCAGAGAAGTCATATATTTCTCTCACTTTACTTTCCTTTCATCTTCTCTCCTAACTAAACATGTCAACCATATTTTCCCTTTCATTTAGTTTTCCTTTCCCTTAAACCAAACACAAGTCTTATCATCTTTCATTTTATTTTAAGTATCTTTTGTGTTGTTTCTTACTAGTTTTGGAATTTAACGAAATTATAGTCACCCTTGTTGATTGGTTTACCTGTGATAATAAGTTTTCTTTATTTGCGTGCTTTTATAACTTTACTATGCTTTTACACCCTTATTGATTGGCCTTTTTCGTTCAATTCTCTGCAGAATTGACGGGGAAAGAGATCCCCAATGCCAGTAGCGATCAGTATCGGATCGGGACATGCCAAAGCATATCGGTATCGGCCGATAATGCAAACTATGCTTGGTATCGATCAGTTTCTGGATTATAATTACCAGATTATTAAAGAAAATTGTAACATATCACTTGGACGCAATTTATGAACACACGCCCAGGAACATGTATGGAAAAGATATTTGGTATCGAACAAGAATGATCATTTTAGAATGTTGTATAGTTTATACAACCGTGGAAAATGAAGTAAAATAGGCATATACTAGTCTGAACATAAAGGTAGCCAAAATTGACTATCAAAGTGAAGATATTTTTATAATGTTATAGGAACGGAACAAATCAAATTCTACTCACTATAATCTTGTGTCCCGTGTTAATGAGATGCCATGTTCCACCAATCATCATACAACTTCCGCCACAATAGGATATAGACTATAGTATGAAACTACCTATGAGACAAAATATAGTATATAAGTACCAAATGAAAATAAGAACAAATGACGGAATAATGCTTCTGAAATTGGCTGAATGATCTTTCAAAAACTCATCAATGTGACAAATAACTTAGATGAGAATGTCAACAAGACCAAGAAAGAAGATATATACCCAAAGAAGATTCATACTTTCATGATAAAGTTGTGCCTGCTTTACCTGAATAATAGTAGGAAGTGGAATGGCAAGGCCCTCAAAATCTTCAAACTTAAATACCAAGGCCTGTGAAGAAAAGTGAAAAGTGAATGGTACAACAAAAGAAACCAGCCAAAATTAATGATAAAATAATAAAGTACACAAAATCACCTACAAGAACTAAAGATTTGCAAACCTACACCGTCAGCGTTAACCATGTGATCATCTAAGAACCAATCTTTGATTTCCTAGGTCAAACAATATTAAACATTCTGCGTTATAAACTAACCATCTTTCTCAATTTCCCTTTCAGCAAACGAGAACATAACAAGAAATTTTATCTTTCCAAAACTGAATTAATCTAGAAATTTTAGTTTCAACTGTATGACAGTATAGATGAACCACCATAATGACCACTAAATACTTTGGCTAACTTTACCAGCACAAAAAATGGAACAACATAATAGAGGAGACTCAATTTGGCCCCTGAAAATAAGTAGTTCATGACCTGGATCTTCCCACAAATTGAACAACATAACAGAGGAAACTGAAAAATAAAAATTTAACTGAAAAAGTCTGGCATGCAAATGGTATTGTTCCTTCATAAACTCTCAACCACGTCATATTTGGACTAGTTTTGATAGTACAATATACAATATCTCTGTGATATATCAGAACATCTCAGAAATTGTCACAACCAAACAAAAAATGGATGGTCTGGGCTGTGATAAGCATTTGGGAGATATATATAACCTCGTGTCTTGCATTCCACCAAGGTCGCCAGTAGATAATTGCATCATATGAAATTGACAGATAAAAATGCAAAAACTTGCAAATCAATAGAATAAGCAAAATTTTGCATAAATTTAATGATCAGTAGAGCAGCTTTTAGCCTCGCTCTATGGTTGTCTGTACTTTTGCCGATTTTCTGAAGATCATTTTACAAGAGTGATATATACTTGCGATGATAAATCAGGAAAGAGGAACTCCTTCGTATATAAATACTGACGATATAACATTAATGAACTCACTAACATTCATCCATCGAAAATAGCCACATTATCAATGTAGAGAAGAAGAAAAAGGGTTCAGTTTTGAAATTAACCTCTCTACAATTTCAAAGATCCAGGCGTAACGGACAATAAAATTTCCTGAAAGGGGGGGAGAAAAAGAAACCCTAGCCCCAATCTGTTCTACCATTTACAAACCAAGACGAACATGAGCATTTTTTAACATATCAGCAAACCCACTAAACTAGTAGAAGCTCATAAAATCTAACAAACTCACTTATCCTATACTAACATACTAACACACATATACATTCACTTGCTAATACAAGGCAGGAAGCTCATCACTATAACATGGACTGATACTCTAAGAGTATCAATCAAGAACTGGACAGATGAAGTAGGAAAATCTAGATACTATTGACTGACCAATACCTTGCGTGTCGTAGGCCAGACGAGCATCCACCTCTGTGGAAACCCTCCCTGGGACCAATCTTACCAAGTCCGCGCCGACATTAACCAGAGCCTACCAATACCAAATGGGAAAAAAAACATGACATTGTTTCTCTTCTATTTTTGTCATACACACACAATCCAAGCAAATGAATTTTAAATACTACAAATGCCAAAAATGGACCTTGTTGAAGAAACACGACATCCGCTAGCTCGCATCCTCCTGTCCATAGCATTCATTGTCGGCCAAAGCAGTCTCCACCGCACTCTACAAAGATTAAAAAAATGAGCATACAAGTTTTAGGAGCCTAACAAAAAAGTCCTCACTTTGAACTTGGTGTCGGGAAGACTACAAATCCCTAGCAACAGCGAAGATCTCACGGTCGCGACGGTTAGCGGAAACCTAAATTTCTAAAATAGAGCCTGGAATCCCTCTCGAAGTCATTGGTCGGCACAAACCTGGCCGGAGGGGGAAGACGAAGGAGGACAGGCCCTCGCCAGCCTCCGCCTCCATCACGGGCTGCCGCATCCGCCGGGACCCTCGGCTTCCTCGCCGACGACGGCCTGTCGGCGGCAGCGGCCGAGACCGAGAGGAGGGTCTCGAAAGCCTCCATCCCTTTCGCAGGAGGTGGCTCTTCACCGACGAAGACAACGATCAGATCGGAGCGGAGTCCTACCCCCTGGCCTTGTTGTCGACGACGCCTTTTCTTCTCCGTTCAGTCTATCTTCAGCTCTGCCGCCTCTCTTCCTTGGAAGCATATCGACCTCCGACTTCGCCATGGCCATCGTAACTCTGGACTCTGATGGATTTAGGGTTAGGGTTTGGGGACAAAATTTGATGGATTTGGGGTTAGGGCTTGGGATTGAGAAAGGGTTTTGGGAATGAGAAAGGAGGAGAAAGAGGAAGAAGGCAAAAAGGGAGATAGAGAGGATGAAGAGGGAGATTTTTGGTTTGGGCTCTCATTCTCCATCAGCAAGAAGGAGAAATAGGGAGAAGATGAAGGGATCGGGAAATAAATAAGATGGGGATGAATGACAAGCGTCAACATAGATTTGCAATTAAAAAAGTTTAAAAAATTAACCTAAATGGTAGCTGAAAAAATTACGCTAATTTTTTTGCACATATATTAGTTGACGGTTATTACTGAACCGTCACTAAATCAAATGTTGTTTCTTGACGGATTCACTAAAACCGTCAACTATTATGTTATAAAATTGCTAAATTAACAAAAAATGTGTCATGTCTTGACGTAAGGCTAAAACCGTCAAGATAATCCATTTTTTGACGGTTTTTCACGACCATCAACTTATAAACCGTCAAGAATCGTCATTTTTCTTGTAATTTTTATTGATAATGGAAATCATTGACATGACTCGATTTACATCTTGATGTCGTGCGGGCTTACAACTTGACTCAAAATGAACGATGATGAGATAGTCGTTCCATACATTACATCCCTTTTATACAACCAACATTTACAAACCACTTGGAATGGTAGGGAGTCGTTCCATCTTTCTTGGACTGATGCAGAGAGTCTTCCAAAGGATTTCAACAAAAGCCTTTGGCACACGGACGAAGCTTCAAAACACGAACGTCGCCTTGCTAGTTGGCACATTCCTCTTGATTCGTAGCACCTGTGGAGAGCGAGGATCAACACATTATTGTGTACTGATGGGTGGCTAATTTAAATCCAAGCTCTCATTTGTTCAAGAAGATTTATAAAACATGTTATATACTTGGTGATCTTTCTAACCATCCTAATGGATTGCACGTGAACATTTTATGAGGCAAGCACATGAAAATTGCATACATTTTGCAACTATCTGTGGCATAGTCCCTACGCCTAAACAAAACAAACCATATTCATTCCATGTGACAAGGATCAAATAAAGTTGTGTAAGGGTGTGAAGGTCACTGGCAATGTCAAGCCATCTCGGAATATAGCTGGGTTAGATGACGATCATTTCACGGCGGGTAGAGAGCCATATTCGAAAGTTCCCGGATCACTCGTTCCAGTTAAGCTAGCATTGCTATCCTTGTTCCTGCTACGCCGAATCGGTTCCTTGGCCTAGGCAACCGTTCGAAAAAACTACTCCTTGTACACAAGTTGTCCAATGACCATACTATTCTACTTTGTTCTTTAGAACTTAGCCAATTTTAAGGTACTTTGTCTTATCGTTGCAATACTCGTTAATCGATTCAATATTCATTTAACACAGATCTATAGTAGATATGGCATAAGAAAAACATGCATGAGTTTTATGTTATAGCAGTTATATAGCAGGTGTTCATGAGGAATCATGCAATAATTTATTGATTCAACACTATAAAGACAAGCATATCTATTTTGTGTCTATGATAGATTAAAAATTAGAGGGTAAGGAGGGTCAACCACTCACCTTGGGTTGATTGAGGCGAGGGACCGGTTGGTTGCGCTTAGATGACGCTTACGTAATCACCTGAAATATCATAAACAACTGATCAGAATACTGCCATATATTCAATGACTTCGATATGAAATCTGAAATTCGAAGAATGCAAGACATGAAACCATCGAAAACATTCACGAAAAGTATTCAAAAATTAAATCTAAAGAAACAAACACGACATAAAAACCAGGCAGCAGAGAGGTCCCTCGAGCCTCAGCCGCAGAGTCTTTCCTCGGGACGCAGACCGCTGATATGGTACTTTCTTCGAAGAAGTCATTCCATAACGAGGAAACGATCTTAATTCAGTCGATCCCAATCAATCGGTTCCGACCAAATCAATAGCGACAGTGTTCCTTTATTGCGCACCCCGTGGATGAGAAATGAGACACGATATAGGGACGGGGCACTATAATATATTGCCAAAAGTAGGCTTCACCGTAAAAGTTTTCTTTCCAAAAATACCCTTTATTATATTTACTAATTAAAAAGATTAATTAAAATTAATAAGGAATATAAGAGTTGTCATTTGATATTCCTAATTACAACCACTCCTAAATGCATGGAGTATCTAAAATTGAGACATTGAAAGTGGACTTTGTTTAGCATCCTCCATTCATTAAAAAATGAATAAATTTTGACTACAAGTATTTTTTTTAATCTTTATAATAATAAATATGTACAACACACATGCATATAAGCTAGTATATTTATATACGATGATTGTAAATTAACTTCAAGAACAAAATTTCACGCTTCTTCGCCATCTAATAATATACATGTACAAGCAAAAACGTGGCTTAATATAAATTCATATCCAATACAGAAATGTTCGATAATAAGATAACATAAATTTTCTAGCGTAATATTTTGATAAGTTAGAATTTTTTGGTAAAACCTTTTTCATACCATAGCCTATTTAGTTTACCTCCGTGCGCGCATAGTACTTTTTGGCTTTGATCCATGGCAAATATAGTTTGTGTAGAGCTTCAGCTTCTGGACGAAAGATCTTATATATATAGTAGATCTTATATGTAGAGAGGGAGGCTTCTGTATAGAAAATGGGGCCTTCTGTAGAAGAGTGAGAATAGTGAGGAAAAAGTTTTTATTATGTGAGAAGAAAGAATGGGAGATCAGCTTGTTGTACGTTAGAAGAGGAGAAGAAGAGGAGTAATGAATGTAAGTGGCCTCCCTCCTCCATCCTTATAAACTATCAAGTATAGCAGTGCTTGTATTATGTAAGAAGAAAACGGTTGTTTAGAAAAAAATTGTGGCGCCAACCCTGTTGGCGTTTTCAAACCAAAACTTGGGACACCATCTGTCTCATGGTGTGCACTGGGTCAGACTGGGTCAGCTCGGGCCTAGGTCCGGGCTAGGCTTAGACCTGTCAGATCAACGGGTTGGGCCGGGCTAAATCAGAAGAGAGAGCACTAGACCCAGCCCGGACCCGTGGCCTGGTTTGGTCGGGCCGGGCTGAACCGGGCCAGCCCGATTTTTGGGTAAAACCCAAAAAAAACCTTTTACATTATACCAGAAAATTAGAAAGTTAAAAGTATTTTATTAATCTCAACATAATTTAATGTACATTCTACCATTAAATTTGTAATAAAATGTAAAAGCTAAAAACTGATATTTTATTTGTAGATGAATTGTTAAAAAATGTACAAGTATTTTTTTTTGTCATCCGTTGCTCAGCTCCTCCTTCATTGGTGTCCTCCAAGGTAAAACACTGAAATTCTAGTTCACTGATGTCGACGTTTTCATGTCTTGAGTTTAGGATTCGTTCTTCCGCACGAACCCAGTCTTGAACGAAGACGCATGCTTCCAAGATATCCGCAGCATCCTGCTCCTCTTCTTGCTCAGTATCCTAAACCTGCACTAAGACAAGATTCCGATGCTACCGTGGACACCGAGATCATTCGTATATCGCATGCTATAGAATAAAGTATAGGGTACATTTTTTCGTGTCTTTTCCACCATTCTAAAATGGAAAAATAAGTTGGACTTTCGTCATATTCTTTATAAGAATTTAAATATAACGACAGTTCCTGAGTTGGTAGAAAAGATTATTTTTGTTTCTTCCTTTGCAGTACGCTGGCAGAATGTGATAATTTAGACATAAGACCAGAGCTACTACTACCAAAGAAAGGTCGTACCGGGTCGGGCCGATACAAGACGTTCTTCATACAAAGTAAGTAAAGAATCTAAAATATTTTTAATCTCTACTTTTAAGTTACTTACATTTTTTTTACATCTACATTCATATTTTCATGAAAATCATCGAGCAATATGAATACGCCATCTAATTTGATCTTCGAATCAAAAACCGAAGCTAGTCAATATAAAAGAGGTATTTCACCCCAATATTTTTAAATTTTTGTTTCCATTTTCGAAACAACATAATCAAAACTAGGAACATTTCTATATTTAAAAATAAATGAGACATGTCAATAAGTTCTGTTAACACTAGTGAAGAAGTTGGATAATAAACGTTAGATAAAGTACATGTAGAATTGTAAAATAATTCTAAAAATTCAAAAATAGAAATAGCAATTAACCAATCATTTTCAGCAACTTTATAATCAAAACCTGGATTAACATTACAATAATGAGTAATAACATCTTTAAATATAATGCAAGATTTTAACATTAAATATATAGAATTTCATCTACGGGGTGCATCCTTAACAAATCTTCTAAAAGTTATACCATATTGTGCACATAAAGTTTTGAAAGATTGTTGTCTACTTGTAGAAGTATTTAAACTTTGTAGACATAATCTAAGAGTTTCTAAATTTATATAAAAAAATGAAGACATTCTTGTACAACTAAATTAATAATATGACAAGCACATCTACATGAAACAATCGTCCTTCTACTATAGGTAAAAATTGTGAACTTAAAATACTAATACAAGAAGTGTTATTACTAGCATTATCAAGAGAAATGGAAAAAAAATGTGAATATCATATTCATGTAAAAATTGCATGATGGCGCCACCGATTACAGAACCGGTACGTGGAAATTCCAAAGGCCGTAGACAAATAATACGTTTTTGCAACATCCACTTTGGATCTATATAATGTGCCATGATACAAATAAAAATATAGTTTTGTTTTGTAGTCCACATATCAGAAGTTAGAGCAAACTTACTAATATTTACGAAGCTTTGCTTAAAAGTTGTCCTTTCATTTTAAAAGATTTTGATAGCCTCCGATATACTAGTCGATCTAGAAACTTTATTAAAACATGGTTAAGAGTACCACTTGCATACTTATAATACCCATCACTCTCTCCGAATGTGAAAGGTTGTTCATCACAAATAAAAAATTTGGTTAGCTCGGCTTTGCTTCAAAGTTGTCATTTTCTTACGTTTCTTACACTGTGCACATTTAGCAATTGGTTTTTGATTTTTGGGATCTAAAACCGGTGCACCCTCACTATCAGCGACAATTTTTTTTCCATAATATTGCCATAAGATTGATTTCTCCCTGGTTACAACATTTGTAGCCATGCACCTAACTTCATGAGGTGATATTTGTGTCTATGGCACAGAATCTGGAATAGAATTTTTTTCAAATAAATTAGTGTAGTAAGCAAAATTTTGTTCCGAATCACCTCTGTAAGAGTGTTGAGAACCAGTAGTATCCATAGTTTTAAAATTAAATTTTGCAAAAAAAGAAGAAGGAAGAAAGAAGAGAGAAAATGTTATCTACCAAAAAGAGAGAGGGAGAGCGACATAAAAAAGTCAAAATTGTCCAAGAAAGTCAAAATTTTCAAATAAATAAATTTCTCTAAAATTAAATTTACTTGGAAGGTAAACTTCAGGGAAGAGATGTTCAACTCCAAATTTTTTTGCAGAATTTGAAAGCTCAAGAACACTGCACTTTGGCCTCCAGGAAGTTGTCCTTCAAAGTCCAGAAACTTCTTGTTCAATCTTCAGAGAATTCCTTACCTTTAATATTTTGTAAGAGAGGAAAGAAATGGTTGTCTATAATTTTTTGAAATTTAGTCTATTTATAGAATTTTTTGGGGTACAAAATGACTTATTTTATTCCCAAAAAGAGTTGTTATAAGGGTATTTTGGTCATTTTTAGTAAATGACCAAAATACCCTTCCAACGGTCTGAAAATAATAGGTAAAATAGGGGTAAAATGGTCATTTTGGCCTCCCAACATTTAAAAAAATAACAATTTTTTTTAAAACCAGCCGAACCGGACCGACTAGGCCTGGACCGGGCCGGTACGGGTCGGCTTGGTCGGGCTTGACGGGTTTGACCGGCCCGGACCCGCGGTCAACCCGCGGGCCGGCCGGTTCGGGCTATCGGTCTGGGGCACAACCCAGCCCAGACCGGATTATGGAAGGGTTGGACCGGTCCAGGTCGTTGACTGGGTTAGGCTGGCCCGGACCGAATTTGACCGGACCGCCCGGCCCAGTGCACACCATGATCGGTGTCTTACAGTGGCAGTGCTCATGTATAGGCTATAGCTCTAGCAATGGTTTAGGAACAAAAATAAGAAGGCAGCTTGTTCTGGGACTAGTCACTAGCTGCTACAACGGGAACTAGAGCTACATCTAAAGAAGGTTATGCTAAAAATACAATTGTTGCAAATGTTATATCAATTTTCCTTTTGTAACAAAATGAAGAGAAAAAAAAGGAGAAGAAATACATATACTAATCCATATTAGCCAAGACATCCTGAATGATACATTAATCAGTCAAAAAAAGAATCTGTCATCTATCATGTTGATTGTCTAGAGGCTTAAACTTTCACGCAACTCCCCCAATCACTTATCATTGTGGACCTTGATGATACTCAAATGGACACGAAATACAAACCTGGCATCTCAGGCTTTGGGCTTGATGCCCATAGCTTTGCGAAGCCCTATAAGCTCCTAGATTTATAAAGATCATGTTTGAAAAATATTTTCAAGAGGAAGACTTGTGCATGTTCGACTCACGTAAACGACCTCTCTCTAGATAAAATTGTATGGGTAAATCTCGGCTCTTCCTAGATCCTGTATAAGCAGAAGTCTCATGGCGTGCGATACCCTCTTGAAAACTGCTTCAAATGTGGATAGTTGTCGAGTTTTGATCCAGTTATTTGCATGTTATTAGTTACTGAATGTTTTTTTTACTTGCCCACATAGAATTCATCTGATATATAAAGGCCAACAATTCCCAGATCCTCAATTAGTGCAGCCTACTTCTACGAAACAAGTTATCAAGAACAAAACAAAGAGAATCCCCAGATCCTCAATTACTGCAGCCTAGTTCTACGAAACAAGTGTTGGGAACGAAGCGCAAAAATCATTTCCCCAAATCAGAAAGTCCTGCAAGAGAACCGAGCAAAAACACACAAATCAAAAACGCCAAACACAATCGCAGACACAAAAATTTTTGACGTGAAAAATCCTTTCGGAAAAAACCACGGGACGATAGGAGTCCAACCCTGAAGAACCTCCACTAATGGAATAAAGAGAATACACCCTCTACAAGCTCCTCCCGATCCAACACGGATCACCACAACTCACTTGAAAGAAAAAAAATTTCATTGCGCACTTCGAAGAACAAGAGATGCCGAAAAATTATTCGAAGTAATCTCTCCTTCACAATAGTCCTTAATTTCCTCTCTCTCTCAAAAATTGTAAAGCACTCTTGTTTTGAGATGATTTTACAACTAGCATGCATCACCCTTTTATAAGCCCTTGGTAATCCATACATGGAATGCCAATATATATGGAAACTTCCAATATGCATCAATCATATATTTAATGGAAATCCAATCATAATTGACTTGCCATAATTGGAAACCCAATAATATGGAAAGCTACTATATGAAGGGTCCAATCATAAATATATGACCAAAGTAAATATGAAAATTCAATCATATACTTCCTTACCATATATGTTCCCAAATAGGATCCATGCACTCCCCGAGCATCTCCGACACACGGATGGCGCTCGTCGCTCTCCGAGGTATTCTCCATATAGGTTGGGAACCCCACCCACTCCAACAAATCTCCCCCTTCACAACTAGGTGGAGGAACTCATCATCCCGACGATCCGCCTGCAGTACTCAAACTTTCCCCTTGGTAGAACCTTCGTGAGCATATCCGTTTCATTGTCATCAGTATGGACCTTCTCAAGCATCGCGTCCTTCTTCTCAATCATATCTCGTATCCAATGATACCGAGTCTCAATGTGCTTGGACCGACTATAAAATGTCTGGTTCTTCACAAGGTGAATGACACTCTGTCACGCCCAGAACCAGAATACTGGAGAGCGGGGGCATACATAGCCAGCTACGTATAATAAAATGGAATCCACCTCACTATACGGTCACGGCTGTCTAGATATATGAGGGTTTAACTACAAGCCATCAGTCTCCTATGGTCATGAACAAACCTAGTGTCTCAATCACAAGCAAGTAAGTAAATATTACAAGATGTAAGATCACCAAATATACAATAGTAAGGCATCCCAAACATTACATATTCAGCTGATCATGAAGCTAGTCGTTACAAAATGTGAAGACTAGCAAGAGTTTAGTCATACATGATCAACCCTAGGATTTGTCAATTATGTTACAACCCGTAGGCAGACAGCAAGTAAAAATATACACGAGCTAACACTTGCTCGGCGGCTAAACGCCTCAAAAGAATAATTTTACAATATAGTGGGAGAGCCAAAATAAACCCACTCGTTGCCAGAATTCCGTCTAGTGGTCACCATCTGGCTGGAAAGTCGGTAGATCCTCTGGAGCTGCTCCGAAATCTGGCCATACAAAACCAGCTGGATCAGACCCCAGAACGAACAAGTGCCAGAAAGGAGGCTTCACTTAGGAACTAAAACCAGCAATTAGCACAAGAATATAATTAAATAATAAAAGAAAGTAATTGTGGAAAAAACATAACAGGTGATATACGATGAGATAGCCATAGGACTATTCAGATAACCAGGTTACAGCCCGTAAACCAAACAAGGACCGGGGTTGTAACCCTTCGTCTGAACAGTACTTGGTTTCTTTTACCATTTATCGGCAAGATAAAATAAGAAATCAGGACATATAATAATCTTGTACAGGATCAAGACAAGACTTAGACTGATTGTCACGTTCCGATTCCGTAGAATCGATAGTCGTCCCCCGGGCGTGATGCCGTGCGAACCTAAGTTGCGATCGCACAAGGCGTAGTCATAAGGTCATCCGAAACACAACATCAAGTTGGAGTACGCAGAGAAATTGATTGACACATTAAAACAGAAGTAGACTTCTTCATTGATAATAAAACTTTATTTACATTGACTTCATTACATTCATTGCCGCGCAGGCTACAACATGACTCGACTTACAAAACGAACGTCGATGAGATAGTCGTTCCATACATTACATCCCTTTTTACAAGCAAAATATAACACTTTCCACCTGCTATCGAGGAGAGTCGAGTCGTCATCTTCTTTTAGACTAAATGCGGGGTCTTCAAAAGGATTTCAGAACACAAGCCTTCACACGCGGACGAGGCTTCAAAAAGAGTTCACGTCGCCTTGAGTTTCAAGTGGCACGCCCTTCGTGGTTCGGGGTACCTGCGTGGAGAGCGAGGATCAGTACATTACACTTTGTACAGGTGCGTGGCTATTTAAGTTTCAAGCTCTCATTTGGTTGAAGAGTTTATATGACTTTAGTTCACGAATGTTTCTAACCATCCAATGAATTTTGAACAAGCATAAGACAAGCATAATATGAAACACGTTGAGACTTACCCACGGCGGGCCGCGCCGCGCCTTATGAGACTTACCATGTTCTTTCCTGTCAATTGTTATCATTTTTCATACCAAGTGCAATATTACGTGTGATTGGTCACTGACACCACAAGCCATCCTGGACTTATAGCTTTGTTAGTCGGGGCCCTTTCAACGCAAGTAGCGAGCCCCGCTGAAAGTCCCCGCCTAACCCGTGCTATCATCCAGCACAGCTATACCATGCTTCCTCCTAGGCCGAGTCGGTCCCGTGGCCCCGGGTTGTCGCTCGAGGAAACTTTCTCCTTGTCGACAAGTTGTCCAATGACCGAGTTAACATATTATTCAATTATTAAGGTATAGCCTTCATTCTCTTTGAAACTTATTCATTTTACCGTGCTCGTGTCCTTGCATTCATTCTTTTTTTTCACAACAACACTATCGATTTACCTAAGAAGAGGTCGAGAAGAGAAGGGTCAGCCACTCACCTTGAGTTTACTTCAGGCGAGAGAACTTGTTGGTCGCGCTAGACGTCGCCTACGCGATTACCTGAAATCGCACAAGCAACCGATTAGAACACTACATTATTCAAGAAGTTCGATATGAAATGCGAGTTCGAAACGTAAGCCATAAAAACCATCGAAAACATTCACGAAAATGCATTCAGAAAACAAAACCAAAACCAATGCAAGCGGCGTGAAAAGCAGAGCAACGGGAGGTCTCTTCCGACTCAGCCGCAGAGTTAATTCTTGAGGCGCAACCCGCTGAATATGGGACTTGGTTCCGAAGAAGACATTCCATAACGAGAAATGGATCTTAATTCAACCATTCCCGTTCGATCGACTCGATCGATCCCGACCTATCGGTCCCGACCGAATCGATAACGACTGTGTTCCTTTCTCGTGCACCCCGTGGATGGAGTACGGGGCACGATATAGGGACGGGACACTACACTGATCATTTCTCATCCAACAATCATGACCAAGCAATAAGTACGGCTTGATACTTTAACTAACTAGGGCTATCACTGGCCTAGTTACTAGCAAGATGCAGTAAGATTATTCCACAGCCACAAGCCCTGCAGACCATCCAGGTTATCCAGGTCGAATATTAGTACAATAAGGGTGCAACACATGGCAGTGTGCTGGAAATGTGCCCTACTCGACGGCAAGCTACAGATCCCAAGTGGGGCGCCCAGATAACGGCATTGCCTGTAGCTGGAAAATCTCTTCATGACTACTGGATTATTCTAGTTATTATCCTTAGTCGAGTTAGTAGGTACCCCTGACCGTGGTACTCAGGGGTCCCTGTCCTAGACATGATGCAAGACAAGACAGGTTCATTTGTACAAGTACAATCGTCCATGGTGTCCAGGTTATTCGATCTTGTCATGTCAAGCTGGCCGTCGCAACAGCCTTCAAAATATATATCAGGTCAGGTTTACTTGTCAAGAATGCGCCACGACGGGCCACTATCATGAATTATCATGTCAAAAGTGCGCCACGTCGGGCCACTATCATGTCAAGTTTATTGTCAAGAGTACACCACTATGGGTCACTGTCATGTCATGTCAATTGTCAAAAGTGCACCACAACGGGTCACCATCGTGTCAGGGAACAAATTAATGGCACAAGCATACAAGTGGTAATTAAATATTAGCAGGGCAAGGACGTGGACTCATGTGGCTCAGGAAAAAAATTATTACATGCGGCCAGCAAGTTACTAACAATCATTACACTAACAATTCGTGCTTAGGAAAGCAATCTAGAATCACACATTATTTAATCATAATAATATAATTGTAAAGACAATAAGACAAAGGATAGTAGGACCCGCAATTAATGTAAGTATGTCATGCGGCCAGCCAATAAATGTTGTCACCATACAATATGCGGCTAGCACATTTTTGCTGCATGCGGCCAAGAATAATAAATAGGTCATGTGGCCAAGAGTGGATGAGGTGGGGGCCATAAGGCAATTACTCAATATATAAGCCATGCGGCTCACTTCTAATAGCATGCAAGCAAAGCTTGCATGTAATGCATACTAAATATGTAACATGGCATTTGGCCATATACGGCTGGTGATATTTCCATATGGGGCCAAGGCTGGCTTATGCGGCCTAGCCAATAAATCTAGTGGCCTAAGCTAAATAATTAATAGTGCATGAGAGGTCATGCGGCCAACATGTGTTGGTAATGCAATTAATATATTGTGCATGAGGCCATGCGGCCAACATGTGTCTTACCATGCGGCCAGCAAGTCACTAGGCCATATGCGGCTCAGGCAAGTTGCATGCAAGCAGCTTACACAGGCCAATAACTAAATATATAAGCATGCAAATGATATAATATATATATATATATATATATATATATATATATATTTTATATATATATATATATATATATATATATCTATATATATATATATATATATATATATATATATATATATATATATATATATATATATATACCATATGCGGCTCAGGCAAGTTGCATGCAAGCAGCTTACACAGGCCAATAACTAAATATATAAGCATGCAAATGATATATATATATATATATATATATATATATATTTATATATATATATATATATATATATATATATATATATATATATATATATATATATATATATATATATATATAAAAGCATGCAAATGATATATATATATATATATATATATATATATATATATATATATATATATATATATATATATATATATATATATATAAGCATGCAAATGATATATAAGCTTGCAAGCTACCAGCAAACAAGCTATCAATTAAATGGCCCCATGCAAATGCATGCAAATATTGGACCAATGCTAATACATGCGGCCAAGCAAGATTGGAGGGGGCATATGCGGCCAAGGCTGGACGGGGCTCATGCGACAGTAGATGGGTACTCATCTATGCGGCTGGGTAGATGGTGTCACGACCCGCACCCGGTTTTCGGACGCGAACTCGTGAGCAAGCCAGCTACGTATCGAACGGACTCCAGCCCGACTCGAATATGTAAACGCTGTCAAGGCTATGGTATACTGCCAAATCATGGCAAATAAATCTATATCCCAATCCACAATAAGAATATGAACCATGAATGAACACTATGGATCGTGGTCTGCAGTCCACTAGCATATATGTCCGATAAGACTCTAAAGAAAATAACAAGAGTCTAAAACTGAATCAAGAAACAGAATAACTCATGATAAGGTATGAAAGCACGAGCGGAATAACAATACCTGAATCCCTCAAGCGTATCATCAGATCTGTCATCCAGAACCACTAGCTAACTCCATGCAATCGCTAAACCTGAGGAGATCATCAGGTCCTCAGAGGACATAGCAAGATACATAATATACATTCCTATCTAACAGTTTTATCATACACAAGAAGATAAACAAGAAAAATAGGAACACGACAAATGACCATGAACACGAACACGAACACGAACACGAACACGAACACGAACACGAATACGAATACGAACACGAACACGAACACACGAACAACTACACGTAAATGAACTGTCGGATGAACGAATACACGAGATCAATGGAAGAACCAAACCCTCGTCCCGAGTGTGGACTCTCTGGTTTGAACTAAGTACTAACCCTCGTCCCGAGTGTGGACTCTCTGGTTAGCTCACGGCAAGACACCTCCGTCCCGTGTGTGGACTCTCTGGTGTAATTGGTCAACCCTCGTCCCGAGTGTGGACTCTCTGGTGCCAATGATCACGACAAATACCCTCGTCCCGAGTGTGGACTCTCTGGTGCACCAAACAACCCTCGTCCCGAGTGTGGACCTCTCTGGTTGTGTAAAACGATAATCAAGGCTATGGCAGTTCACTACACGCACTCGTTCTATGACAACTCAAGCAAGGTACTGTGAGAAACTCCAAGCAAGAAACACAAGGCCAAACATGAACACGGCTGTAAACAATAAAAACAAATCCATAGAAAATAACATGAAAAGCACATGTCCATAAACAATCAAATGACTGAAAAATGAAAGGAAATGTATGTACGTAAAAATGTAGAGGAAGACAAGGTATACTTGCCTGGCGGTTGCACCCAGATCCAACAATATATAGACGACTGGTAAGCCATACAGTCCAAGTCATCACAACTGTCTCCGAAAGCTGAAACAAATATTACCAACGTTCTCAGAATAGTCAAATTAGCTAGGATTGTCGGTCCTTAAGTCCAATTCTGGATACAGGGGCAAAACGATAATTTCGGACAAAAACGATGTCCAACGTTGGATCCGCTTTGCATCAAAAATCATGCCAGAGTCAATGGTCTCTAAAGTCGTCAAACTATATGTCAACGGGTTCGGTTTTCCGATACGAATCCAACCGTATGTCCAGAGTTGGATTTCGGCGGGCCGTGCACAAAATTGCTCGTTGAATCGAATCGTGGGACCCGCAAAACGGCGGTCCGATTCAACTGTCTCAGAATTGGACCAAACTTGGCATATAGGACCAAAAAAATAATACGGTCATGTTGGCGTAAATTTTGTCTCGATCTGACGAACGTGCACGAAGTAATTGGAAAATTTGCACAGAGGTCGATACAGTGAATTTCGACGGATACGCATCAAATTCGTCGCGCACACGCGACCAATTTGAATTCCGTCAAAGCCCATACGTCCACGAAGC